>JAPFSE010000982.1:0-14474 GCA_030777785.1 Beauveria caledonica | reverse complement strand
CACACCTTCATTGATGTGAATTAGGCCTTATGTACTCTGTACGTTGTTAATAATAAAGAGGTGCAGCAACTCCACGGGCCAGGAAGGCATCGCGACAAAGCTACTCGAGGTTGTTTGCTACTTACTCCTCTCTTGGGTTTGCCACCATACTGCCACAATCCTTTCTTGCAGACGCACGGCTCCCTAGTCGAGTCGAGTGATGAGTGCAGATACACAATTGAAATGACAATTTCGTGGATTACCTCAGTATCGTGGCAATCCTTGCTGTTATTGATACATGCTATTTTTTGCAATACCGATTGCCTCACAGTGATAGGGTGGCTTTGGGGCGCTGCAAGGCTGTAGCCTGTGTGGCGGCGGCGACCACCAAGGCTCCCCCAAAGAAAGCCACCTAACAATAATAGGTATGTTCCGGGCGCTGGCATCATGGCCAGACACGAGGTATGTACACACTGTACCTAGGTACCTCTCGCCTATCGCTGCGCGCGCACGCCAGAGCTGGCGATCTTCAAGGCGTGGTGCGTCAGCGCACCTTTTTTCCTTCCTGGGTAACTAGTAGTTAGGTACGCTTTCAAGAATCTGGCTGGCTCCAGACTTCTTGTCCACAACCGCCTTGCGATTTTTTCTCTTCTCCCATTCTGTTTCTTTCTTGTACGCTTGTTTACGTCTACTGTAACGCCTGCCATGACTTGTCGGCCCTGATCGCCCTGGATTTTCTTATATTTCTACGCTATTCCGTTGTTACTCTCCTGTCGATCGTTTCAGTGCTGCTACAGCGGGCCGTCCGCCTCAATCCCTTCTTAGCTGGCCTCGACGAGGCCGCCAGAATATCCCGACCAACACGCACGCGAAGATCGACCAGAGTCGCTCTTCCCGCTTCGCCATAGGACCTGCACCAATGGAAAAGTTTCCCGAGTTGGACACGTCGCAGGCTGTCAACGGTTTGCGCTCGCCTAGCCCCTACAAGTCGCCGTCCGGATACTCCAATGGGAGCGCATCCCTTTCAGACCGCGGAACCGCTTCGTCTTCCACCAAGAGAGAAAACGGCAACCAGCTCCTCCCGCCGCCCGGCCTGGGCATATGGACCCATTCGAGCGGTGCCGCTCGCGGCCATGCGCGGCAAAAGAGTCTCAGTGACGCGTTTCGCACGATTCGCACTAGGAATGGCAGCCTCAGCCAAAATGCTCACGAGATTGCTGATGCGCTCAAGGCGCCCGTATCCCCCAAGCTCATTGTACGGCTATCCCGACCAGAACAAAAAGTCACGCATCTCCTGCTCGCTTCTATGCTAATTGACATGCAGATCCTCTGCATAACGTGGTACATGTCATCTGCACTCACCAACACCTCGTCTAAATCGATCCTCAACGCCTTCAACATGCCTGCGACGCTCACCCTGGTGCAGTTTGCTTTCGTCTCCAGTCTTTGCATATGCATGGCATGGCTCGCTACCATCTTTCCCATCCTCCGAGAAAAGATATCCGCTCTCCAACATCCCATTCGGCCTCCGAATCGCGACGTGATCATGACGACCTTGCCGCTCGCGGCATTTCAGATCATTGGCCATCTTCTCAGCTCAAGCGCCACGTCACGCATTCCCGTGTCACTGGTACACACAATCAAGGGCCTTTCTCCTCTATTTACGGTCCTGGCCTACCGATTTATCTACAATATTCGCTATCCCCAAGCGACCTACCTCTCTCTAATACCGTTGACGCTAGGCGTCATGCTAGCCTGCTCTGGAAAGCATGGCTTTGGAGGACATCTACTCGGTGTCATTCAGGCATTTCTCGCTGCCATTGTGTTTGTTACGCAAAACATTTTCTCCAAGAAATTGTTCAATGAAGCAGCCAAGGTCGAAAGCGGTGTCATCGGTGCCCAAACCAAGAAGCTCGACAAGCTCAACCTACTGTGCTATTCATCTGGTCTGGCATTCGTGCTCACCCTGCCCATTTGGTTCTTTGCCGAGGGCATCACCCTGCTAGGCGACGTTCTCCAAGACGGCGCAGTGGAGCTGAGCAACAAGCCTAATGCCTTTGACCACGGCCGCCTGATGGTCGAGTTTGTCTTCAACGGCGTCTTCCACTTTGGCCAGAACATCCTCGCCTTTATTCTCCTCTCGATGGTGTCACCCGTCACGTACTCCGTGGCCAGCCTGCTGAAGCGCGTTTTTGTCATCGTCCTAGCCATTCTCTGGTTCCGCAGCCCGATGACCCCGCTGCAGGGCATCGGCATCACGTTTACCATTTTCGGTCTCTACCTGTACGACCGCACGAGCGAGAGCAATAAGGCCGACCGCAAGGCCCAAGCCATGACGGATTCCCGTGCCGGAACCCCGCTGCTGCCCATCAATGAAGTTTCGGGCCGTGGCCGAAATGGCTTCGTCCCGCCGTCGCGCACCATTTCGCAAGGTTACGGATACTTTGGCCCAAGTGCTGGCGACTCCAAGAGATCTGATGACTAGACACAACGAGGATCGTGATAGCTTTCAGGGTCGACGTTGATTCTTTTTTCTACATGATGATAAGCGCATTGGCAGACAGCAGGCTTGCGCTGCCCCAATTTGGCTTTTTTTTTCTCTGTCTTTTTACTCGGCTGTCTGGGACCTCATCGTCGTAAACATCTTCGTCCTGTACACATTCTTGGCGTTTATTTTGGAATGGGAACCTCCCAGAATCTTTCTTCAAAAAGGAATTACCTAACAACATGTGTATTGTTTTGTAGCATGTTTATAACAGCAAGAACACGTCTGGATTGCGCGATGAGCGCTATCGAATCAAAATATAGAGAACAGATAGCAAGAAATCATTTGACATGTACAACATCTCTTGCGGCTCGAACAATGAATTTAATAGGAAACATCAATTCAGGAGAAGCGATGCTGGGTCATGCGCCTGTCTGAACCAAGTACTCGGTCCGTAAATCATGCCGCTTGCCTATTAATTTACATGCCGTGGTCCTGCATTCTTTACGTTTACAGCCCTACTCTATCAACCACTCTTCCACTTCGACCCCAATACTCCGCCCTATGCCGCGGACAGCTTCCCAGCCCACGTTGATCCTCCACTTGCCCGAGCGATCCATCATGTCGCCCGCGCCCACGCGCACCAGCAGCCGCAGGCTAACCAGCGTCGCGAGCGCCATGCCCACGTCGCCGTCGACGCCCGCGGCGCCCACGGGGCGGCCGTCGTCGATCCACTCGGTACGTGCCGCTTCAAAAATAGCCATCATGCGCTCCAGCACAAACGCGTGCGAGCCCAGGAGCTTGCGCGCAATCTTGCGGTGCTTGCTGCGGCCGGGTCCGCTGCGGGACGTGGTGCCGTCGCCGCGCCGCCGCTTCCTCCCGTGATGAAAGGTGGAAAAGAGTGTGAGGTCGTGCTTGGACGAGTTGTGCGAGGCGAGGTAGGCGGCGAGAAGGAGGAGGCGGGCAATTGTGGGCAACAGAGTCGTAAGTTCGGCCACGTTGCCGGGCTTGGTCTTGGTTGATGATACGGGTTCGGCAGACTTGGCTGGCGCGACGGCGGCACTGGGCCGCACAGCGACGATACTTGGGTTGAGAAGGGACTCGTCTTGAAAGTGCACGCGCGCGGCCACGAGCAGCTTGGAAAACTCCTTTGGCGCGTGCGTCTGCGCGACGATTGGAGCGGTGAACCGCGGCCACAGCGCGTGGCAGCAGTCCTGGAACGCCGGCAGCGTTCGCGAGGCCGCTCGTATCAGCGAGTCGTGCACGGCGGCGCAGAATCTCGCCCACAGATCGCTCGTTTCTTGCTGCGTCGTGCCCTTGACGGGCGCGGGCGGCGAGAGTGCGAGGATGCGCACGTATTCTTCTTTCGTATACGGCGGAAAGTGCAGGTTGGCCGATCCGGCCGAACGCAAGAATCCTGCGGGCGGCGAATTGACTATCAAAACGCATGTGAGGCACGGTATCTGGAAAGTAAAAGGGCTTCGTTAGCGAATTGTGTTCCCATCAGGCCTCGTTGCCCCAACGCCCGCATTTTCGCACCATTTCAGAAAGCCGCGCCAGCGCGGGGAGCAGTGTCGCCGGCGCATCGCGTTGTCTATCTATCGAGTCGAGGAGGAGAGCGATCCGTCGTCGCGGGTCGCCGCGACCCGCGTCCTGGAGCATCTCGCCGAGCGCCACCACGAGCTGCGCCATAGTCTCGCAGCGCTTCGGCGCCAGGTTGTTCGCCTGCAGCGCAGATGCCACGGAGCTCACGATTCGCTCGTAAAGGTGCCGCACCGTTATGCACTGCGCGGCATCGATACGGGCGTGGCTGAGGAGCGCCGGCGCATCGCCTTGGTCTGGGGTCGGCTCGGAGAGCCGGTCGAGAAGGGCGGCTGTCACGCAGGATTTTCCAGTAGCTTCGGCGCCGTAAATGACGAGATTTCGGCAAGGGATCGCATCGGGCTAGACAGGAAAGAGTCTTGTTAGCAGATTGTGCCGCGCAACTTGCGAGAGCTCAGAGGGCAATGGGGCTCAGGGCCGGCTACTGACGTTGATCAAGCTGGCTAGAGATCGTATTTGGTGCTCGCGACATGGATATTGTTGGTATAAGGGAGTCAATATCGACTCATCTGGTAGTTTGAAAAGAGTCTCCATTCTTCACAATGTCCTTGTGGGCTAAACATGTGAAGCAATAACCGCGTAGCTTGGATTGAGTTGCCGTGGTTCAAACAGCCCCAGTTAAGTTAAAGTGCTTGTCGCGGTGCACGCGTCTGGCTGCTCTAGGTACGTGCAAGTCAAGCTGGGCGGCAAGGCTGGGAAACAGGGACTTTTCCAAGGTCGTGGCAAAACATGGCATCTTCAATCAATCACATTTATACAATATGCTTCTACGGTGAGCCCCTTCCTTGCAAGCCAACACAACCCAAAGGATGGCAGCTGAAGGGCGTGGTATTACAGTTCTTATTTCATTAAAAAGTCGTGATCATCATTACTGTATACCAATATTCCATCCAACCCATAGTTGGTAGTCCATCGAGGACACCTTAACGGCAGCTCAAAGCACATCTAAAACATTCTCATTTCGAACTCCTCCCTCTCCATTGTATAACCACCTCCATCCATCTTTTTCTTCCAGTGTAGCCACTCCATGGACTGCACTTTTATGCCTGCAATGAGAGCGGCAGCATCCCATCTAGCTTGTAGGACGCCCCGCAATGCGCCTCCACTCCGTGGCTTTCCTGGTGTCTGGATAGATATGCGCCCATCTGCCTCGAACCAATTGCCATCAACATCTTGCTTGATGTTGTCGACGAACCGCCTGACATCCAGATCTGTCATGCCGCGATTTGGCGCACTGTCGGTTGCCACAGCGGCGAAGAACTCGTTAAATCGCTGCGAAGAATTCCGTAGCCGCGCATGACAAAGCGAATCCTTGCTGGAGATGACGTATTGCCCAAGTGTACTGATCAGCTCGGTAATGTCGCTCCACGGTCCAGACGATATATCCTGGTTCAGTGAATACTCGTAAATAGAAGGCCAGAGCAGGTTGAACCCAGCAAGGAAGCTTTGAAGAGTGTGTAGTCTCATATAGGTGAGTGGTGCTTGTTCTGCAATCCATACGTCGACGCCGTTTAGAATGGTTTGCAAGACAGATTTCACTCCGGGAAGCTCCGCATCAGTCAAGCAATATGTCGTGGTAGATCGCTTGAGCCTGTTCCCAGCCGCCCACACGTACAAGTCCAGAAGAGGGTATGCGGCTGACTTGGACGCAGTGGCTTCGATTATAGCGGGAAGCATCTTTCCGAGAACAAACTGCGTGACCCCACGGTCTTGAGCCATTCCTGTCTGCAGCATCTTCTTCTCCTCGTCGAGACTGTCGGATATCAAGGCCATCTTGAAATTATTGAACAAGAAGAAAAAAAGCTGTTGAACCACCTTCGGGTCGCCTTCGCGCAGGCGCAAGCCGTACGAGACCATTGCAGCAATTTGCAGCTGAGGATCTTCAACAGATGGGGAATAGTCCTTGCTAATTTGATAGTAAAAGTTGTCCAGGGTGCAAATCTCGGAGCCATGAGTTCGGACGAGAGAGATGACGCGTCGAGCAAATGCGACGTAGGCAACATGGGCAACTGGCTGTGAGGATGTCGCTTTTAGATCTTCCTTCATCTGCTCCATAACGAGTTTCAGTGCCTTGGAATGATCCGCAGTCAAAATTCGTCTCAGGTTCGGAGCGACGTCACGGATTGAGCGACGCATAGTAGATATCGCAAACTCAAATAGTGTGACGTTACATTCGTAGTTCGGAGAGCTCGTGAGCCCATCGTCGGCGGACGGGAGAAAATATTCACCACGTTCACGCAGAATCTCAGCTAATTGACTCTGATGTTTGAGATATCGGTTGGGTCTAACGAGCAGAAGCAACCAGAGCTCACACAAAGTAAACCCTGCGTCCGCAAAATCGTCAATGCCAGCCTTCAGCAGTGTCACCACCACCAATACGAAATGCTGTCGTTGATTGAAGTCCAGCTTATGGATAGGGCCATCGAACAGTCCGAATTTTCCACGCTTGAAGAGCTCATGCAGTTTGACCAATCCGCCGTTGACGAAACCAGCCGCGAGTCGAGCAGCAACAGCCACGCCTTGCTCGATGCCCCCAAAATTGCCGGACACTACTCGGCCGTGGCTTGACGTGTCATTGGAAAGGATGCACCGCACCATGGAGAAGTATCTCTCTGAGATCTCATGATCCAACAGCAGAAGGGCGTCATCTCCTTGAACAGAGTCAAGTATGTGACTTTCGCTCTGCTGGCTTTCTCCAATTTCTTTGAACTCTGCGATGTAGTCCACGAATAAATCGAGAGTCGAAATAGCTCCTCGCAACGTATTCCAGTTCAGTTCTGGTGGCCAGACGCCGAATTGTTTGTAAACGTGCTGGAGCTGCAAAGTATTGAGACAAAAGGTCGCTGCTTCTAGGTGGGCAGCGTGGTTCATAACATCCAAGGACGCAGTAATGCTAGCCTGCAGCACATCACCGACGGCTTCCTTGTTCATGAGGACCATGGAGCTAATGACGTCTTCACTAACAGTGTGGCGTACTTCGCTTGGCAACGCCAGAAGCTGCTGCTGGATGTCCGCCGCAGCAGAATCGAATTGTTGAACCATTTTTTGGAAAAGATTATTGCGCCAGAGGTGAAATGGTTTGAAGGCAGTTGACACCTCGCCCTTCGCGACGATAAATCGAGCAATTTGGCACCAACAACGAATATTGATCAAGCTTGCTTCCTTGTGTGAAGTCTCTGGGGCTACCAACCGTTCGATCAACGCAGGTGCCGGTCTTGAATCTGGTGGAGCCGCCCAAAAGAGAGTTGCCAAAAGATCGTGATGATTTCTGAGAGCTGCCAGGTCCCGCTCATGTACTGTCTGCTCCTTCAAATGTTGGCGGTTGTGGTTAGGAATTATGCGGGCAACGAGGTTGCGAATGTCCTTGCTAGCACCGGCAGCGCGGAGCTTCTGGATGCTCAGGGCAAGCAGTTTGAGAAAGATGTGGAAGCATTTGTCGCCTGGTTCGACTGCCAAAGAAGGCTCTCCAGCAAGCTGTTCCAGAAAACTTGGAGAAGCATTTGCCTCTTCGTTGCGCAGATGCTCCAGATTCTGCGAGCCAAAAAAGTCGAAAATAACGCCGATAATACTTCCACTGCGTCGCCATCCCCATTTTTGTACCAGATAGTGGCATCTGTTTATCAGTGCCCGGCAGTAGTTATTGAAACTGGGAGCTTGCCGCGTGTTCTCTCGATACATGGAAAAGACTGGTCGAAGTAGCTGTTGCACAATCATCCATCCATCGCTATACGCTTCGTACCGCTTTCCAGGTATCAGTACGCCCGAAGAATTGAACTCGCTCAGTGGCAGCACAGTGAACAAAATTTTCCATATCCTTTCATATGTTCGTGCCTCGGATGCAGAGACTCGGTCCTTGGTTACGGTCGTTTGCCGTAACACGTCCCAAAAAGAGCCGTGTGGAATATGAGCGATCTCTAGGATCTGCATCAAAAGTGCCCAGGAGTGAACGGCCGGTTGGTCTACTCGCACCCCTTGCTCGCGGATTCCGGTTTCGCGAAGTCGCGTGTAAGATTCCTGTAGTTGATCAATGCCCATGAGCAGCAGGTTTGACACTGACCCCTCAGCCAAGCTTCGCAGGAGGTCTTCCACTTGAAATTTTTCCGCCATGAGGCTATTGTCCTCAGTACAAATCAGAAGAGTTACCAGTACAAAAATGAGCAAATTGTCATACACCATAGTTGTAGTTTGGGGGCCCCTTCCTGACATTGATCTCCCGGCAACTAGACCAGACAAGCGAGTATGAAAGCTCCTGACCACATGAAGCACTCTCGTGATAAATGGTTTGACAGCTGACTGGTCTGCGAAGTTCAATGCTCTTGTTGCATACTTCGCTATAAATTTCGATGCCTCAAGGACGGTTGACTCCCCGGAGACAGTGATTCCTTCTGGCTTTTCAAGTTCTTCCACCATGAAGTCAAGCACAATGCCCAGCTCGGAGGATGTCTGGGCGTTCCAATCACCCCAGAGGCAAGAATAAGTACCGAATTGGAAAGTGACTCGCGGCCGCGGACTTAGTAGTATTTCCCTCTTCAAAGACTTTCGGCAATCCTCTATGATACCACTGCCAAGAAGAGTTGATTGGTGAAAGTATACTCCAGGGTCTAACGGAAAGCTTTCGAAATGTGTCGTATACACTGTGCCGTATGGGCCAAGTCCAGCAAGCTTGGCTCCTGCATTAGCCGTTTGCAGCCCTGATTGTTCAATCTCGAATGAGTATGAGTCGGGAAGGGGATCTGCCGCGTGACTGTATTGCGGTGCATCTACATCGATGCGGACGGGTTTCCGCGTTTTCTTGGGTCGCACGCGGTGCTTTGGTTGCTTCTCTGGCTGTTTCCCCCTCCCAAATTCATCCTGACCGATCTGAAGGAGACTTTCAGTGGAAAGCCTGACAGTGCTGACTTCAGAACGGAAGTCCGATGCGTCCGCAGATGAGTCTCGATTATTCTTGTTATTCTTGCGGTAGATGCTATCCAAAATTTTCTTCCGACGATGAAATATGAGAGGTGCGACTCTTCCAACATCTTCCGCTTCCAACATCGCCGGCCGTGATGGACGCAAATTGTCTGCGGGAATTCTCTCGCTCCGTCGAGCATAGTTCGTAGGCTCTGATAGGGGTAGTACACCGTCATTATTCTCAATGCTTGCAATGTTTCCGGCGCTCGGAGTGTTTGGTAGAATGTCAGATGGTAGATAGCGAGCAGATCCCCCAGTGCCAGTCTGCTTCACAAACTTTCGTGCCTGTTGAGTTGCCACTTGAAGTTGTTTGGACTTAGTACGTGTTGCAGTTGGTTCCTCAGCAGCCCGCTTCGCGAAGTGTTTCTGTGAGACCTGCTTGCGCTTGTTTCTTCTCGCTTCAGAAACATCCTGTCTTTGTGGAATGGAACCGAGCTTCCATTGATTGAGCGAGACGATGGCATCGATATGGTCTGCTCTTTCCGCAAGACGTATGATCTTTTTCGAAGGACTGCTGCGTCCCTGATTGACTCTTGTCTTTGCTGTCCGTGCCGCAACTCTTAGGAACTGGGGTGCATCAGGTTCGATAACGTCGAGAACACTCAGCGGCTTCGGCGTCGGCCGCGGGGCGGGTTGTCTCTTGGACCCCAAATGCTGTAGAGTTCGCTCATGTCGCGGATTCAGCTGATCACTAGGTGTGGATTTAGACCTAAAGGACGCTGTAATCGTTTGCTGCTTGGGCCCAGTGGTGGCGCGTCCATTCGATCTATGTCCAAACTTGGAGTTTCGACTTGCATCATTGGAACGGCGCCTTTGTGTCGGCCCACTGAACATGGTATCGATGGTATCATGCTCTATGATGAAACCTTCATCAGCTAGGTCGTCGTTGAGCCGCGCCGGAATTTCATCGGGCATTAGAAAAATTCGTGATTGGCTGTGGTATGTTTTGTCGGCCGTCGCAGGCTGCGTCACAGTTTTTTCGCCATCTGAATCATCAAAGAACAATGTAGAGTTTGTGGATGCCACTACAGTACTTATTGTCCTAGTTTGTGCCAGGCCGCGGCGCACCTCCTTCTCTGGTGTGCGATTTCGTTGTCGGATGTGCAGGTTTTTCTGCGCTTTCTCTCTGCTTGCCTTTTGGTCAAGTCGAAGCCAAGATGCAGGTAGAACTCCTCTTATGCGCCTTTTGTAGTCCAGTCTTTCATTGACAGAATCATCAGTGATACTACCTTGCCGTTCTCGCGTTTCTTCCTCTTCATGTTCCTCAGCCTCCGAAGACGAGCTATTAATTATCGTCACAACAGTCTTAGTTGGAGGAACATCGACGGAGCGTCTCGCGCTTAGCTGGAGGCGGGGAATCGGTGGCAGCGGTCCAGCAGCTAAGCATTTGTCAGTGGCCGCAGGAGCATCTTGTGCCCTAGTATCAACATCCATAGGGTCACTGTCAACAATGTCGTGTCTCCTTCGCTTTCGTGCAGAAGAGCCTGACGTAGTATTGGGTCGTTTTGTGAAAGGTGAGATCTTTTGCTGAGAGTTTGGCAGAAGCTCATGTAGCGCGGGCAAGTCTTGGTCGGGTACACTAGTATTGTCCGTGTCGCCTTGTGAGCTCCCGTGGTTGCTAGATCGTCTGCGACTGAGCCACGGCGATGTTCTGGGTGGTGAAGAGGAAGGGATGTTGTATATGCCGAGATCTCCACTCTCGTCCATGTCATTGTCGGGCAGCAGTTGACTCGAATTGCTCAGGTCTGGGAGAGAGTTTCCTTGGCTATCGTCCTGGAACTCACCGTCTTGTGGAGTCGAGTCTCTCGCGACCCTAGCACAAGCCATTGCTATCTGAACGGGACGCATGCCGTGTTGTCTAATGAGACTGCTGTATTGTGCGTTCTCCAGAAGATAAGGGTGTTCTTGGATAGGTTTGCGGGGTCTTAATGATCGTTCCAGCCGCACAGATTCACGCTGCAGGTCGTGCGCGTTTTTCAGAAGACCCAAATCCTGGCTCGGTAAGGCAACGTCTTCGTTGACGGCTATGTTGGGGCAGGATGAGCGCGAGAGGTCTGCTAACGTCGTCGGTGCGTGGTTTTCCGGGTCGATGTATGTTCGCGAATTATCCTGGTCGTTTGGTCCTCCACCTGAATCTTCAAGCTTGCTCCCCAATTCTTTGCCCTCCAGGAATATAGTGTCGAGCTCTGGCAGTCCGTCCACGCTCTGGGCGGACGACAGAGGCGACGAGCTGAGGGAGCCATTCGGACTCTGTAGGTTGTATACAGGTTTCGTTGCTTTCTGGGAACCGATAAATTCCCATATGTCCTGACAGTTTATCTCTGGAATTTCGCCTGGGTGCGTAGTCGTTGAGTCAAGACCGGTGGCAGATTCCTGGCTGTCAAACGCATCTTCGTCCTCGGAGTCTGGTACTTCCCCCAATAGTTTCCAGTCTGCCATGGTTGATTGTCGCCTGTCATCACGGTCGGCGAATTGAGGTCTTATTAGTTCAACTTTGGAGGGCTTTGATGCATCTCTCGATTCGAGAGTGGTGGGGAGATTTGTATGACTTAGAGCTCGTTTCTGAACATCCTGTTAATTAGCGGGCCGTTACTGTGAAGACGCGCTGTGTGGTTGGAGACGCGTCTCGCGCATTCAGTGGCCATGTAGTACATGTACCTAACTAATAAAGCAAAGTGTTGTGCTGGTGGGGGTTTGCTAGCGCCAGAGAACGCAAGCCCAGCAACCCTTTTTGGCCACCCTGGACTTCTCACAACCCGATGCTGTTCTCCTCTCTGGCTAAATTATTACCTTCGCAGCATAATTCATCGAAGTTCGGTTGACAATGGGTGGTGCTTTGGATAGAGCATTGCCCCTGGCATTGGCCGTCTTCTGCGGTGTCGCTGGTGGTGCGTCTTCTTGTGGTGTCATTTCCAGGCCGCCCAGTGAAAATTGTACTAATTCAACCGCACAGGCTTCTACACTTTCCAGCTCATGTTAACGCCAAGGGAGCCACAGGAAATTGTACATGCTACAGCGCAATCAACCGATCCTCATCGGTAAGCAATTCCATGATCGACCCCATCCGCTCGTGACTCTAACATGCTTCATCCAGAGCAGATGCCAAAGCTGATGAAACCGAAGCACGAGCTGCGAAGCCTGCATCATAGTCGTAGGCATACGCCTAGGTAAACTATGCGGGGATCACTTGGACAGGTGGCTACTTGTGATTAGAGCGCATGCCTGCACATGCCATCAAGTGTACAGTATATTTTTTTGTAATTATAAACTACCACAACGCATAAACAGTCGTAGTCGTGAGGTATCGCGCGCCTGTGCTGTGTCTAATTCCAGTGCACACAGTATCTCACAAGAACGTAATTGTTCGGGTCCGACTAGATGAAGGGCGCTTCCAGTCCATAGAACAGCTTATCAAAATCGATAGTGTTGAGATCCATACGACCCTCCAATGCCTGCCATTGCTGATCCATATATGATGCTTCGGGCTCAGGAACGAAGCCTTGAAACGGCATATTCCGGCGCTGCTCCTCTCGTCCTGCAGAGTCAGGTGTCATTGGCATCGTGGCGGGCAGCGCTGTGAACATCTTGAGAGCTGGATGATTCGGCGTATGTCGCTTCAAGACTTGAACAGACAAATCAAGAAGCTTAGCCCCCACAGGGGACTGATCTTTAGCATCATCCATGATACGCCAAGCCTCAACAAGATGCGAGTCATTGGCAGGAGTCTCTTCTGTCTGCCTACCAATGCAGGCATTGAGAACGAGGGCAATACTGGCGAGGAACACGCTTCGAAGGATAATAACGGATCTCAATCGCGTACTGGAAAACGGAAGGTCTTCAAGTTTCAGGTGCTTTTCGGTCTGGACGATCATCCTGGCAGCTGCCATGCACGCTTGATATGAATACGAGTACGCTTGCTCCACAGAACCTCTGGCGAGAAATGGTAAATGCAACTTGCAGAGGTGTCTGTATATGAGAAGATTTAGCGTGTAGCGCTGGATCGTGATTTTCGGGTCACGTCGAGGATCCGACGGAGAGAGAGTGTGCATATTCGTGCTGTCCATGGAGAAGAAATCAGGTAGTTCTCGCAGGTACACCCTAAATTTGGCATCCATCTCCATGACAAATTTGTGATCGGCCGGTTGTGCCTGAAAGGCATATGTGCGATCTTTATCAAGCATGTTCTGGCAAAGCTCCGCCAGACGAATGCGATAGATCAAGGCAGATGCATCCGTTGGTTCTGTCAATGGGCGTCCGACAACAGGCTGACTATCAACAATGTCATCATCATTCACATTGGATGGCTTGCGTACCATCATATGGAATGGATGAATAGTAAATGACCCTTCCTGGGGGAAGGCAAACTGTGTGACCATCCTGCGAAGCATTAGCTAGTTCCACGGCGGGATACCATGACTGCGAATACATACCAGTCTGTGGCAACAAGAAACCACCATGTCCTTCTGTACATCTCAACCCGGAGACTGCCCGTGTTGGACATTTCGCGGTTACTTGGAGCGTCAACCCGGTGTAGTGACAGTTCTCGGGCCATGGTGATAGAGCGGGCGTTAAGACTCCTTGCGCGGGGTGAGAGGCCTTCAATGTTGCAAAAGACATAAAACAGGATGACCATGCCATGGATAAACTCCAAAGAGGCGTGCCCAATGCGCTGCGCGTGGTCCATAACGTCGAGTGCGGCTTTCACCCACCACAGCGCCTGAGCTCTGGCCTCTTCCACAGTTCCGTAGAGAAGTCGCGCATCGTCTTGAGGCGACCACGTATATGTCGAGGCAGCGCACATACTGAGGAGAAGCGTCATTAAACCGATATCCAGTGTCGTATTGCTGTCGATGCAATCATATATCTGCTCAATAGTGTCCATCAATGTCGGTACGTGTACCACATGATGGAAGTGGTTGACATCGGATATGTACTTGTGCGCGATGATGCGGGCTTCGTCGCGGCGAGGCAGCCAAATACATCTTGTCACCTCTCCCGAACCAAAAGCAGGTGCAGAAGGGTCACTTTGTAGTACGAAGCTGCCCTGCTTGACAATACGGCGCACAGGGCAAGTGCGAAAAGATATTGGATCACAAAGAGGTTCCTGTTCAAGACGCCAAACCGTTAGTGTAAGCCACAATGCAGAAGCTTGTCTCACATAGTAACTTTGACACCCGCGGATGCAAGTTTGAGGCTAGCGGAAACCATTGCGTCACACACATACCAACATGGATTGACCTGTAAACGATCTCTCGAGCCACAGCGCATCGTCGGTCAACTTTTGAAGTTGTGGTGACATTGGCGACGCCACAACGGAGGACTGATTTGGCGGCAGAGCTGCTGAATAGCTCGTGGGCTCTGGTTTGTTCAGCATGCCCTCTTTGTTCTGGGCAGCGATGAGCGCCTCAAGCTTTTCCAGGCGCGCCAGCAGCTCGGCATTTGGCACATCTGCGGG
>JAPFSE010000981.1:0-19216 GCA_030777785.1 Beauveria caledonica | reverse complement strand
TGCAGCACCACGGCGCCCACAGCCGCGCCCTGACCGCCGGCGCGCTCGCCGGCTCCAAGGCCATTGGCATGCGCGCCCTCACGGACCTCGCCACCGCCACGTTTTGCGAGAGCGTCGAGGCCGCGCACTCGGCCCACGGCGACCAGGCCAAGATTTCCGAGACGCTCGGCATCACCGAGCCCAGCGTGCGCATGGACTCGCAGGCCAAGTACGGCTCCATTGCCCGCGGCGCCGGCGACATTTACCTGCGCCTGCCGGTCAAGGCGACCTACCAGGAAAAGATTTGGGATCACGCCGCGGGCGACTTGATTGTGCGCGAGTCGGGCGGCCAGGTTACTGATATTCACGGCAAGCGCCTCGACTTTGGCGCTGGCCGTACGCTGGCCAACAACAAGGGCGTGGTGGCGGCGCCCGCGCCGGTGCACGGCAAGGTTCTGGCGGCTGTGCAGGAGGTTCTGAAAATCAAAGCTTGAGCTGATGTAGAGGCGTGGAAATGTCGCGAGATGGACAATGAAACGGGATGAATTTTATACAAGATGGAGACAAGCAGCTTGGCGTGTATGGGCGGATTTATCATGAACATGGCCATCTTGAAATGGAGGAAAAAACACTATATAATGGAATACATGAACGCAAATCAGAAATTTTAAACAAGAATAAACGTGAGCTTTCTGCTGCCGAATTAATGAAAACTCTACGCGGCCGAGTTGGACATGAAGAACTTACAGGCGTGCTAACTATACTGGCTGGTGTGGATAAAATTTCCCCAAATGCTAGACAACTTGTCGACCTACCTTTTTTCTCGCCACCGCCGTCGTCGGCCATTGACACCCACACAACAATCACATACACACACACACATACACACAGTCGAAACCGCCCATCTTTCGACCATGACGTCTTCACCCGCGCACCTGCGCTCCCTCTACCGCGCCATCCTGCGAGAACTGCCCCCGCGACCGATCCTCGCCACGCCGCGCAGCCCTCTGCACGCACAGCTGCGCAGCACCTTTTCTTCTTCCTCTTCTGGCGGCGGCGGCGCCGACGAGAGCGCTGTCGCCGTCACCGCGGCGCACTCACCAGCGGTGGCCGCCGAGCTGGCGGCGTACCTGCGCGCGCAGCGCACGTACGCGACGCTGCTGGAGCGCTACAACCCGGGCATGGGCATGGACGAGACGGAGCGCGTGCGCCTGACGGCCAGGAGGGTAGGCATGGATCTGCCGGTCTTGGTCAAGGGGCGGCTGTGAGGGGGGGAAGAAGAGGAGGAAGGGGGGGTTTCAATGCGGATACAACAACGACCAAAACTACAAACACACACACACACACACACACACACACACACACACACACACACACACACACACACACATACGGATTCGCTGTTGCTGGGTGCGAGAGCTACAGAAACCGAACGGCTGGAGAGGAGACGCCGATGCTTTGCGGGCCGAGGATGTAAAGGGCGCAAAGAGCACGAATGGACGCTGAAGAGAGGATAAAACAAAATGTACCATAGTTATCCGAGGCAACAACATGTTGCTACTGTACTATATACCAATCGGCAAGGCTGTCGAATACAATACCCGCTTGCATCGCTTATTGGGCAAATTCTTTTTAGAAACATGGAGCCCAGTGTGCTTCTCTGTTGGGAGTTGCTTTGCCTTGATACTTGAAAGAAAGGAGACAAATACATACAGCCACATAGTTGGATAGTGTGGAAGCTCGTGCACACAGTGTCCGAGCAGTCATGTATCGGTCCATACCTTTTTTTCTTTTTTTAATTATTTACGATTGCGCGCTGCAGAACTGATGTATCTGTTTGTATATAAATCCGGCCGTAATTATCAATCTTGAATTTTCTCAAGCTCCTTGGGTATCGACATGTATCAAAATGCACACCCGTGTGCATGTATGCATGTATAGTAATGGAGCATCATTCCCCCCGCGCAACAAATTCACCCTCTTCGAGCGTCTCATCCCAGCCGCCCGTCTCCAGCAGCCATGCGCGCGTGCGCTCCTTGACGTTCTTGAGCTCCTCGCCCAGCGCGCTGGTCCACTGCTCCTGCACCTCGCGCACCTTTTCCTGCAGATCCTCCGTGAGCCTGCGCCCCTCGTCTTGGCGCATCTTCTGCGCGCGAGCCAGCCGCGTCTCTGCCGGGATCGGTGTGCCGTCGGCTTCTTGCACCTGCGTCTCTAGCACGCGCCTTTTGCCGTTGACGACAGCTTCCTTGACTTCGTGCAAAAGACAGAGCAGGTTGGTGTGCGATTCGATGAACTGATATGTGCTCTTTTCGGCATGAATAAGCAGACTGAAGAGGTACTGCAGCGGGTGGTCGATGTAGGCCGGGTTCTCGTCGAATTCGGTAGCCGGAACCTGGATTTCAAACCCGTCCAAGTTGGGCGGGATGCTGTCTACCAGACCATGGAGAGGGGGTGCAATGTCCCAGAAAGCAGATAATTGCAGCGCAACGCCGCGCTGCACGGCCGAGTCAACGACGGAGCGAAACTCGCGAGCGCGGTTGAGGACTTCGTTTGCGTAGGCGTGCTCACGATTGGAGGCATCAGCAGCAAAAAACTCTTCGGCAGATTTTAGCTTCTCCGTATTGCCAGACAGTCGATACGGTGTAATAACGACGTCGCGATATCTGGCGTTGCGGTCCGTCAAGAGGTCGAAGATGGTTCTGTGTAGAAACTCCCGCGTCTCGAAAACCCACTTGAGAAGAGTAAGCTTCTCAAGGAGCTCTGGCCGATCGTCGCCTTCTTCTTGAGGCATGTCGGCGTCATTTTGACCACTGTCAAATAGCTGGCTGGCCAATTTGTCAAAAAGCTCCGTAGCCTTGGCTATACGCATACTCAGCAGCTCGTTCAATGGCACAATGACGCCATTTTGGAAGTGCTCGTATTCGGTCTTTTCCAATTCCTTGGCCTTGTCTCTTTCCTGGGCTTCAGAGTCCGACTCAATGGCAGCAGCGTCTGCATATCCAATATTGCCAGCAGCTAATTCCTTTTGCAGGTTCTCTCTCAAAGCTCTGCGACGTTCGGCCGTAGCTGTTGCAAAATCTTCACGTCGCTTCGAGCTCGCCAGTGCAAACTTTTCTTTCGTACTATCCATCTCATCAAGTTCACTCAAGCCGCGCACCGCTATTCTGGTCTCTGTAAGCTCGGGATGGTTGTTGTTCACGGCGGGATGATGGCGTGGGTAGGGCGGTGGCATCGTAACTAAACGAGACACATCAAGGCCTTCGGTCTTTGTAGCCGGAGAGCATGTTGATTCAGTCGAAATTGTCGAAAACTGTTCTGGCTGTGGTGTCCAACTGGGTTCATCGTGGTCATGCCACCCAGTCTTTTCAGCAGGATACTGAGAGGATGATCCTTCGCCTGCTCCTGTAAACTCGGCGCCTTCATCAACCCAATGATCCTTTGAAACGCCCATGTATTTAGACTCTCTTTTCGACCTTTCCCACCCCCGGGCAGGATCTCCGTTTGAATCCGTCTCCCACCAGCGACTGGGCGGTCTACCACGAGAGCTATTCTCGGGATTATCGCTGACACTCATACTCAGAATTGGCGAAAGAGATGGCATGTAACCGGTGCCTCCGTAGTTTTGGCCTGTCGCACTTGCTGTCGGCGAATGAGAAATACCTGCTGACGTAGGAGCTGAAGTAGATACGCCATCGCTCGTTGAGCTCATGCCACTCGACTCAAGTTGCGAGCGGCTGGGACCAGCTGAGCTAGGTGTCCAGTCTTGCGAAGTAGCAGAGGCTCGCCGAGAGTTCGTCATGGGGCGGAATAGGTCTCTGGTGAGATCGAAAATTTCCGATCCCATTTCCCCAATCGCATTCGCATAGCGTTCCCGTCTAATCCTAGACTCGTTTACGATGAAGTCGGCAAATAATCGAACTCGATCGGCGTCAGAGGCAGCGGCCGTTTCCTGGGCTGCGAAAGACCGAAAACGCTCAATCGTGTTGGCGGCAAACTGATCTGCGGTTTGCAGTGTTATTGCTTGTTTAGAAGCAGAGGTACCGGCGGAGGGCGGTGGCCTGGATGAGTCTCTTGTATAAGAAGCAGAGCCAGACCTTTGCTGTCGCGGCGGAGTTGGCAGCGCTTTCGGGGCCGACGCGAGACCGGAGGAAGGGTTAGGTTTCTTATGATAAGGAGAAAACGGCGGCGTAGCTGTCTCGAATCCAGGAAGTTGCGCTGAACCAGGGCCGCGAGGGGTAGAGTTTCGGGAGTCATTCAGTGCTATCGAGTCACCCGAACGCGGAGGCTCCAGACGACCTGCGCTGCGGGGTGTAGATTTCGCGACGGTTAGTCGTCTGTTGAGCCCATTTGCCGTGCTTGGGACCACGATATCAGAAACATTGTGCGTCTGAGCAACCGCGTCGATAGACCCATGCGTAGCATGCCGACTTTCGCTTCGGCGCTGTAGAATCGTTTTATCATGGCGGACGGCCCCAGCCCGGCTAAGACTGCCCGTGCTGGATGCTGAGCCTAGGGCTTCTGTCACTTGATTAGAGTGTCTGGCGACCTCGGTATCTATAGCCAGGCCGGGAGATCTACGGCTTTCCGGCTGAGCAGACGCATTATCAGCATCAGTATCAACCCAGTCAGCAGGTGTTGGCGGAACTGGACCAAGGGAGGTGATGCCGCTGGGCGGTGGTCGTCGCGTTGGCGGAGAAATGATGGGCACCGCATTCCGGTCTACACTTTGAACACTTTGCGAACGAGATCCCGAGGGCGGTGGCCCTGGAGGCGGAGGCGGCAGCGGCATGCCGGGCGCCCACCTTGTCTGCGACGTGGAGCGCGAACGGTTAGTTGTCGGGGTATCGATAGCGCCAGTTGATGCGGCTCTTCGAGCTGCTGGAGGCATCCCCTCCGAAGACAGACCGGCAATCGGGCGTTGAGGCTCAGGAGAAAAGAAGCTCGCGGGCCCCATGCTTCGTCGAGCATGAGCAGAGGGGCGTACATCTGGCGGACTGGGCTGTTGTTGCTCCGGCTCTTTTCGTCGCACGAGGGAAGGCAAGCCAAACCTGCGGTCGCGAGAACCCCCACGACCTCCAGCGCCCGGAGGAGGTGGAAATGAGGGGTTTGCTATGGGTTCAGGCGAAGCATGGTGTATAGCCAAGTTGGACGTTATCCTCGGCGACGGCGTGGACATGGGACCTAGTACATGCTCAAAGGCTGTACTGACAGGCCGCGGCTGTCGACTCCTTGGCGGGCTATATGGAGGAGGAGGCGGCGGCGCTGAAGCTATGAGAGATTAACAGATGGTTCAGAAAAGCAAGCCGAGTAGAGCCAAAAAGCTCACCTTGCGCCTCAGCGGCGTACTGAGCCGGTCTGTCTGGCATTGGCGGCGCACCACCCGGCGGCACCCACTCCTGGGGATTATACGGCTGAAGAGCACTCGCAGGAGTGTGTGCCGACAGAATGTGCGTTGAGGCCATGGAGATGGCAGATATGGGCGTGGCGTGCTGGTGGCCGGCGAAAGACCCAAGAGCAGATGTGGTCAACGGGTTGAGGCCCTGCCGCAGGCGGGCTGGGTCGCGGGGAGAGGCCATTCTAGAGGGGGCCCAGTCGCGCGCAGCCGCAGCCGCCCGCAGTCAGAAAATGGGCTGAGGTTTCTGTCACCGGGGCCAGCTTGGTTCCAAAGATAGAAACCTATTGCCAATTGTGTCAAGGTCGAGTCAAGAGGGAAAACCGGCCTTGACCAGGGCAAACGATGCGGCGAGCAAAGGCTCTAGGGGAGTGGATGCTGTGTGCTGTGTGTGCTGCAGGCGGTAGCCACTCACACGGGCAAGACACGTTGTGGCTGGCCCAAGCAGGTTATGGGGTGAGCTTTTCCGTCGCTATTTCTGTCTCGAATCCATTTGCGCGATCTGGGGACTTGGGCTCCAGTGAGATGCGTCGGCCCCTTGGCGTATGCAGGAGGAAACGACTTGTCTTAATGCCTCGGGCTGGACAATGGTCAAACGGAGGGCGAGGATTGAGCCAACTTGCAAGTCGGCGAGGCGGTCAAGCTGTGGTAAAGTCTCGACGGCTTCGTATGTAATAATAGAGACACAGTTTATTACGGATACACAAATGAGGCGCACAAAGTTCTCGGGCAACAACCCGCACAAGGTTTTGCGCAATGCCGGGTGTGTGTGGCGGGCCCTTGTCTGGTGGGTGTGTGAAGTAGCATAGAGCAGAGAGGAGGGCGACCTGAAGCACACCTACAAGCAGACTGCAGCTGGTTCCAACAAGAGCACCAAGAGCGAACCTTTTGTGGCATACGGCACTGCAATGTCGAATCTGCAGTAGTCCCACCACGTCGAATATGACGTGCCGAGAAGGAACGCATAAAGAGGCTGGGACCGGCTGCTACACCAGCTGTTGCTGTCGTCTGGTCCGTACAATACAGACGGATGCGCATATATTAATGGTACACGGCAGCGAACTTGCGCATTATTTGCCAATCTTCTGTTTCAAAGACGCGAGCTCAACGCGTAACATGCTTAATTTGACGACCGTACTGCCACACGCCTTCCATTTGAGCAACACCACTGCAACACTGACACTATCACCGACTAGATTGGGACGGGACGGCCAGAAGTAGCGTTGAAAGTCGACGGGCAAGACTGGGCAAAGTGAGGTACCCTTGTACAACGCTGCCGAATTGTTACATCCGCGTTGAATTGCCTCCAATGCGGTACTAGTAAAAAAAGTGACATGACTGTGCTGGAACAAAGATCCAGAGGCCTTGAATCTCCGACGATGCCTAGGCTCGCTGAGTCTGGCCATGCCAGCGGGCAACCACGCACAGGCAGATCCCAGCGTGATATTCAGTACGAGAGATCCTGCTTGCCAACGTGGGCGACTGGGATAAGATCAGAAGAGCTTGAGCAATTGTTGTAGCGTAGCGGCGCTGTTGAACCTCGGCGCCGCATCATAATTGGTCACTAATGTGGGTAACCAAGCCATAGCGTGTTTACTCGGCGCTTAACCACAGCATTTGTATGGTTTCCGCAAAACAAGCCTCTCCATCGTGAGTTCCTCGGAGCATCAAATCGAGCAGCCGAGGCCAAGCAGGGTCCGTAAAGTGCAGTTCGTACAGTGCAGTTAGTACAGTGCTTGCCATGCCAGGAGCCCAGCCTGTATTGCTTCTACCACTAGATTGAAGCTGTCCACACCAGTCAACCTGTTTCCCTTGCGGGGTCTTGGCTTCTCTGTGGTAACAATACCTGAGGTAGCACTGAGGCGGTCGATGGCTTGTTGCTATTTTTATACTTGCATAAATGCCTGATTATTGTCATCCAAGCTGCATCCACGCTGTGGCATGCTGTGTGGAGGTGTCCTGCAGTCTTTTTGGACCTTGTGCAGCTGCCACTGCCGACGCTGATTACGAGTTCGACCACAGTTCTCGACAGAGACCGATTTCAGGCCGTGTCTAATGTTGCAAGTGTCTTCGTGCCAAATTGGTCGCCGCTTTTTCTCGTCATCGGCCTGCGCGTGTGTTCCGGCATCGCATTTTGCGGGGTAATGCTATCTCCAAGCTCGTAGGACTGTGTGCGCCTCTATTCTGGTTCTTTCTTTTGTCTTTCTTCTTTTGTTTCCTTTAGCTTAATCGTGTCGTGCTGAAAATGCATGCGAGCCGAGGAGTCTTTCTTGGAAGTTGCTAGTCGCACTTTTGGCCGTCTTCCTTTTCGGTGCTACTTGCCGGGAACATTTGGTCGGATATCGAGCAAAACACGTCCGTCATTATTAGAATAGACATATGTATCCGCATGATGCCGATAACTTCGCTTGCAACCTCATCAATCTCTCAGAGCCATCATCCATTGCTTCGTCGACAGATTCACTCAAGTTCGGGCTGTAAAATGGTGACCCACTTCTACCTACTGTGGGGGCACAAGCTCTCGAAATTCTAGAGCATTCTTCGATCTTTGCTCTTTTCCCTTCTCCTCATGCACAGCTTGCTGTTGCGCCTTCATCTTAACGCCATATTCTCACCAACACTGCCGCCAATTCTGCTGTCCAAGAATGTAAGTAACTACTATCTGCACTTCTTTACTTTTCTCGTTCAATACCGTCGCATCATGATGATACACCAGCTGGCACCAGTCATAGAGTGACTTGTACTCCCTTCCTTGATGACCAATATTGCTGTGGTCTTAGACCCTTTCTGACATGCGCTTGTTCAATTGCTTTTCTTGACATGAATCCAACAAGATAGTCGAATTGCGACAGTTGACTAATTAATTCCTCGTCAGATTTCTTAGCCGCCCTATTCCTTTCCACGACAAATTCACCATGGTTCTGCACAATCCCAATAACTGGCACTGGGTGAACAAGGACGTGTCTGTCTGGGCCAGGGAGTGGTTTGATGAGAACCTGCTGAAACTGCAAGCCGAGAATGGAGGGGTCAACGCCAAAATTAGCAAGATTCAGTCCATGGACGGCGACGTTGATGTCAGCCAGCGCAAAGGCAAGGTTATCACCATTTTCGATGTGAAGCTTGTCCTTGAGTACTCTGGTCAGTATTTTTCAGTTCTACGGCCGCCACACTGCTAATCTCTGTAGGTTCCGCCCCCGACGCTGATGACGTCTCCGGTACCATCACTGTACCTGAAATTGCCCACGATACCGAAGAAGATGAGTATGTTGTAAGTAGATATCTGAATGCCGTAGAAATCGCCTCGTGCTAAGTTGTTCGTAGTTTGATGTCGACATTTTCGCCGAATCGAAAGAAAAGCAGCCCGTCAAGGATCTCGTGCGTACGAAGCTAGTACCCGAGCTCCGTAAGGCATTCCAGAAGCTTGCACCTGCTCTCATAGACGAGCATGGTAGAGATATCCAGCATACCGCCGGTTCCAACCCTTCCAGCGGCTTCTCCACACCAAAACTGTACAATCAGCCAAGTAGTGAGACCAAGTCGACCCCCGCTACTGCCACAAAGACTAGCACTGGAGGTGTCGTGAACACAGCGACCGTCACCGACAACGAGGAATTTCGTACGACTGCCGAGGAGCTGTATCAGACCTTCATCGATCCCCAGCGCATTGCTGCCTTCACTCGTTCGCCTCCCAAGGTCTTTGAAGGCGCCAAGGTGGGCGGCAAGTTTGAGCTCTTTGGCGGGAACGTCTCCGGCGAATTCGTCGAGCTCGAAGAGAACACAAAGGTTGTGCAAAAGTGGCGACTGGCTCAGTGGCCTGCCGCTCATTTTTCAACGCTCAAGATTGAGTTTGACCAGAATGATGTTGACCACGTTACCGTCATGAGAGTCACCTGGGATGGTGTCCCTGTTGGTCAGGAGGAGGTTACTAAGCGAAACTGGCTTGAGTACTACGTCAAGAGTATCAAGACCACTTTCGGGTATGTCCTCTGCTTCGCTAGTTGCTACAAGTCTACTCTACTAATACGCTATAGTTTTGGCACCATTCTGTAAAATCACATAATACATACGAACGAAACATATCACGAAAATTAGACCAAAAGTCGAAACGCTCTAGACGGGGGTTCAAGCAACGGCGTTTAACAAGGCTTTTACCGCGGCGGCGGAGGAAACATGTCATTTGGGTAGTACCTTATCTCTCAACGGTCTACTTTAGGACCTAGCGGCGCGTAGACATGGTGGACAGGAGCGATGATGAGTAGGAAAGCCAGCGCATAGCTTTTTTTGCGTCATTTAGACTCTAACATCTGCTTGCGTGCACTGTATTTGTGATTCTATCTATGTTCAGTATATCCAAAGTACACTACCGTACTTGATGTCTAATTTTGGTGATGACTCTTGAGAGGGAACTCTTGGTGGAGTTTACCCCCGAAGGGTAACTCTTCGCGAAGTCTTCCAAACGCATACTCTCGAACAAAGATATCTGCCAAGTTGTTCCTAAACCCCAAGTCATACATGTTTTCCACATTTTTCAGCTTCCATACCCGCTGCCAGTCTCCCTCTCCAGCAAGAGGCGGCATCCCTTGGCGGATCACAGGAGGCTGCCCATCGGCCGTGGCGATGACTGCCATCTCCGGCTCGACAGGCCAACGGGAACAGGAGGGCTCGATCCCAAAGTCGCGCCCACGACCACGTCTTATGGGGCGTGTGAATGCATACCCGTCCGCCATGTCGTCGCCCATCTCGGACCATTTGAGCGACTCGTTTGTGGTGGTGCCGCAGTAGACGTGGTAGAGCGTGTAGAAGAGCAGGGCCCACACCAGCGGCGAGGTGAGCGCCGCGAGGAGCGTTGTGGCGCCGAGGCTCACGTCGCGTTGCATAGCCCAGCTCCAGGCGACGAGATAGTTGCTCAGGCCGTAGCCCGCCGGCGGCCACACGGACCAGCCCGGATACCGGCCCCGGACGACGCGCGAGAGGAGGGAGAGGCCGAGGAGACCGCCGTACGAGGTGAGCACGGCGGTGGAGAGGAGGAGCAGCAGGAACCAGCGGTGGTTGCCGTAGCCGACGCAGAGATTGATGAAGACGCAGTGGTGGTCGGCCTTTGCGACACAGCGCTTGCAGATGCTGCAGTGCTTGGAGCGCGCGGGCTTGAGGAGCTTGCACGTCGCACAGTAGCGGCCCGGGTGGAAGAGCGCGTGATCGTAGGGGTACAGCGACATGTAGTAGGCATGCGTCTCGGGCGTGATGAAACCGGGATCGCGGCGGCAGGCGAGGTACAAGAATGTGTACGGCAGGGCGACGGCGACGAGGGCCGTCAGCTTGGTGAACCAGCCAATGTGTGGCCAGGCCGCGGGGAGAAAAAAGTATTGGCCCCCGACGAGCATGGCGAGAAAGAAGATCTGGGATATGGCGTGTTAGCTGGGTTGAGGGCGTGTAGGTAGGTTAGGTGGGCGAGCGTACGACTACGGTGGGATGCCTGTCATACAATACTCGGTTTACACCGTGTGACAGACTACGGGAGATGCGACCGCCCGTGAGGCGTTCGTCTACGGCCGTAAAGAGCTTCGGGATATGAATCCATATTGTCCGGTGCAATACGCCTATCGGTGTATGCCTGTCAGGTTCCACGACTACGTCAGTGAACAGTGCTCTTGGGATAGCCAGCACCAAGGATATGCGGCTTACCGGAGAGCTGGGATTCGGCCGAAAAATGTTACAAAAACACCAAAGGAAATGACCAAGATGAAAACGGCAGCTTTGGCCAGCGGGCCCATGACTGCGTTCCTAGCCAGGTGTCGCCGTCACGGGTGCGAACCGCAATTTTTCGGCTTGCGCAATGGGGGAACGGCAGCAAGGTGGCTTGTCAGGCGTCAGGCTCTAAAAGACGATAGGGCCTCTCGCCGTTTTCATGATGCAAGCAAGTGATGAGGCCGGCCAAAAATAAAACAAATAATGCACGAGGGAAGAACAGCAGTCCTTTTTGCTTATCGAGCTGTTCCGTTTAGGCCGGATTGAATTCTGTCTTAAAGTGTTTCGAGGCGCAGTCACTCTCAGGGCAGTGTCAACACGTGATCACGCGATGACGGTGCAATCACGCAGCAGTGCGCCAGAAGCCAAAACGTATCCCAAGAACATTTTTTCCGACGTCAGGTGGCTAATAAAATCTGGCGGTTCTGGAGCCTTTTATTTCTAGGCCTGCCAGGACTCTTGTTCGACCTTTTTTTGCGCGGCGCAACAGAACATTGAACCACATTCCATTTTACGAGTAACGCGACGGCTCCAGTCTTTCTTACGCGTCTACCGCCAAACGGCGGCATACGACCAACGATAACTGAAAGAAATGTCGGGTGGCATCACATACAACGGGGTAGCTGGGGGAGATGGAGGGCGAATCTTTAATGAGCTCAAGTTTTGGGTCGCGCAGCAAGTGCCCATGCGCAATGATATTCTGAATCACATAAAAGTGAGAAGGCCCCAACAGATTCGTGATTCGACGGCTAATGATGGACATGTACAGCGTAATGGTGGCGTTTCCGTAGCCCTGGAAAAGAATGCCGATTATCTTATTGCAGACCACGCGCGAAAAAACGCACCCAGCGGCTCCATCTCTTGGAAGTTCATCACTGAGTCTGTAGAGAACGGGTTTATCCAGCTCCCTGATCGCTACAAGATAGGACACGCACCGACAGGATCGCGGCAAGTTGCCTCAGGGAGGCCTACAAAATTCGGAAGAGCCAATTTTACGACCGCGGAGGACGCAGCGCTTGCGAGCTGGGTGCTGGCGCATGACAGCAACCGAACAGGCAATTCAATGTACATTGAGTTTGAGACTATGGTATGCTATGCTGTGGTGAATAGTGATGCGCTCCGTGCTGGAGAAACACTAAGCTTGACCTAGTACCCCCGACATACCTGGCAGTCGTGGAGAAATAGATACATGAAGAAACTCCAGCTGCTGCCTCATGCAGCTCTCGTACACTTGGCCTCGCAAGCATCCGACGAGCCGACACCACCCCAGGCCATCGAGGGAGCGCAGCCAGACCAAGAATTGCCAGATCCGACAGCGCTTATGCTCCAGCGCCGGGGAGAAAGGGTGCAAGAGGAAACGGCGAAGCAAAGGGCAAGGAATCGAGCCGCGGCCCAGCCACCGGCACCGTCGCCGCAACCGCAACCGCAACCGCAACCAACCGAAGACGATGATGACGCAGTCGACACTAGAGCCAAAGGCCAATTCTACGATGATCTCCAAGTGTATTGCCAGGAAGCCGAGCTACGGATCACACCCACGCAACAAATCGCCGGGCAACCCGTCGAGCTCTGGGAGCTTTTCAAAGCCATAACCGTCCAGAAACTGCCCGCCGAGGAGATTGACTGGCTGCGCGTCGCCGAGCAGCTCGGCTACGCATGGCCCGATGTGGCCGTTGCGAGCAGGGCCCTGCAACGCTGCTACGAGGAGACGCTCGCCGATTTTCTCAACATCATGGACCAGATGCCGACAAACATCACGGACCCGATGCCGACAAAGGGCGTCGGCCCTGCTTCGCCGCGAAACCAGATGCCGTCGTCGCCGCCCGCCCGCTTCTTACCCGCAAAGCGGTCCCTGGACGCCGACGACGAAGCAGAGCCCGACATTGCGACACCGGTCAAGCGACGCCGGCTGATGATCCCCCCCGAGGTACCCTCAACGCCTGATGTCGACCGCCGGCATCGGGCTGAACGGTCCGAGACGACGCTGCCCGGCCTGCACACGCACGAGTCGGAGCAGGAAATAACCCCGTCGCAACAGCTGCAGTCGGAGCACCTCAACAGCAGTCCCATCCGGCAGCGCTTCGACAGTCGCCCGGCGGTGCCGCCAAGCCCATCCGGATCCACCAGCGCCAGCATTAAGCGGCGTGTGCTCCCTCGCGACTTCAAACCGCGCGCGCCACCGCCGCCGCATCAGCAGAGTCAAGAACCGGCGTCCCCCAACGCCGTCATCCCCAGCGCGCAGCTACCACCACCACCGCCACCACCCGTCGCCGCTGCCGCCGCCCGCCGCCACACCAGCAAGAAGGACGAGGAGCTCGAGAAGCACATCCAGTACTGCGAATCGCTGGGCTACACGCGCGCCATGGCCGTGGAGGGACTGGAACGGACGACAATGGTACCCGGGCTCGCAAAGGAGGTGATGCAGCGCCTGTTCGACGGCCGCGGCGTGCCGGCGCACCACGAGGGCGTGTGGACGGATCGCGACGACGAGGGCCTGCGGCTGATGGTGGACGTGGGGCCGGAGGCCTTGGAGATGACGGATGTGACGGACCAGGAGGTGATGAAGAAGGTGCGCAAGGCGCGGCGGGCGAGGAACAGGTTAACGCACAAGCACGGCGAAGAGCGCATAGCGCTGCGGATCAAGTATCTCAAAGCGAGGGGGATCTTGACTGCCACTGCTGCTGCGGAGAAGTCGAACTGATGTGTTGAAGTGATGTTGCAGTCATGGTGGATGTTGATTAGCATACAATGGCGTACTTTATTTCTACTTCTTCTCGTTTAGCGTTATTTTGATATCTGACTTGTTTCGGAAGACAGTGTGTGGTCCCTTCATCTTGATTACGATACATAGGATAAGATCTAAGACGTACGACTTCTTTTCTACTTTTTTTTTCTTCAAAAGAATGTAAGTTTATTTTCCTATCAAGAGAATAATATGTAGTGTTTCGAAAACAGTGCATGGCCAAACATGTATTCGGCTCGCGATGCAACTCCGTCCATGATACCGAGAGAGAACAAAGTAAAAAAAAAACAAGCTCCAAAAGACTCCCGAATAGCATATGGTAAAAAAAATTGTTTCGACGCCCAAAATGAGCCGGGGTCGATGAAGCAGAAGCAGAACTCGTAACTTTGCAGTTATCGACGATCTGGATTCTATACATCGTCCATCTGGCCCGCAGGTTCCTCGTCGTCATCTTCGCCAAAGCTGGCCACCGAGGACATGTCGTCGTCGTCTTCGCTCTCGGCGCCGGCCTCGTCGGCCGCGTCTTTGTTGGCGTACTTTTGTACATATTCTGTCATTACATTGTCAGCATTCTGCCTTTGCCTCTTTTTCTTGCAGTCGAATGCAAGGCCCCCCAAATGAGCAGCAGGTTCTGAGACGCACCCTTGACCTTTATGTCGTAGCTCTTGGGCTCGCGGATCAGGAGAGCAGCGGCCTCGCCGTTGAGCGGATCGGTGGGGTTGGGGTATCGCAGGAGCTGCGGCAGAAAGACTTCGAAAATATTGATCATATCAAACATTGGCGACCACGTCTGGTTAATGACGTCGAGGCAGACAGAGCCGGAGCTGAGAGTGGGCGGTCAGCCAGGTCAGCAATGCAGAGTCAGGGAGTAGTTGGCCAGGAGCACTGGTCTAGTCAACGTACAGCTCGTCAATGTTGGGATGAAAGATGCGGTTCACGAAGCCGATGCTGGGTGACTTATACGGGTAGCCGTCAGGCAGTTCGACGTGAACTTTCCAGAGGCCACCTTCGAAGGGCGCTGTTACACGATGGGTTAGCGGATAGGCTCACGATCTGGCCAGGCTAGGCGCTCCTCGTGCTTACTCTCGGCCGGTCCTTTGAATCGAACAAAAAATTCTTGCCTAGATTTGCGTTAGAAAGCGGTGGACGTGCCGCCAAGAAGCACACGTACACTGCGCAGCTGGTTAGCAATGGGCAATGCGGGGTGCGTTCGCGGGGCGCAGGCGAGTTGTCGTCTTACTATTGTCGTTGACCAGAGTGACTTCGTAGTCGCTCATTAGCCTGGGGGAAATGTTAGCATCTCGGTCATAGCCTCCTTTTCAAGAAGACGGATATTCGTTGGGTGCGTCGTACATCCTAGAGCCGGTTAGTGTTTTTCAAAGCGCGTTTTGTACAAGAATTGCCGGGCAGGGTGTCCCGTACTTCATGACCTGGATGGGCAGAGACGTGGTTAGCAAGTAGACGCGAGAAAGCAGGGTGCTTTCAAAGGCAGACATACATCAGTCTCGATTCGTCTCCTGGGACTACTCATATTGGCGGTGTTGTTTCTGCTTGGCGTAGGTAGAGAGGGGGAAAACCAAATACGACAACAACTAGTGATTGTTTGTCGTCTAAGATGGGCTCTTGGTGGGCGGTAGCGGGGACCTCGCGACGTCACTGGAGAAAAAGGCGGCTTGCTGGCGGGCTTTCTGGGATCGAGGCGCTGGTGGCAAGGGCGAGTCAGGGGGCGAGGGTTGTTGATGTGGTTACAAGCAGTCCAAAAAAAAAAAAAAACCGTCCTTGTAGATGCAGCAGGAGTGAAGATGGGAGGACCAGAAACAGTTTGGAGAGAGAGACCGAGAGAGAGGGGCAGATGCAACGTCTACTAAAGTCTGGAGTCACGAGGCAGTTGAAGATTGGGCGATTCTGGACTGCGTCTGGGTGCAATGGGTGGGAGCAATGGGGGGTGCAAAGGATGGGTGGCAGGTGGATGCAGCCGCGCTATTGGAGAGGCGGGCGGGGCCTATTGACGTGCTGATTGGGGGATAATCACAGTGTTCAAGTGCTGTGGATGCCCTGTAACAGTCACGGATAGGTAGTGTAATAAACTTCAGTGGCAATGGTGTGCTGAGCTAAGACGGGACTGGCTGACTCTATCCAGTTTGCCAGACAAATACCGCAAACTGATGCAGCATGCATGCATGAAAAATAAAACTGATGTAGTATGACTGGTATGGGATGCTTTTCGTGTCTTTTAGCCACGTCCTGTTCTTTACGCGGGACTGTTTCTTGCGGGAAAAAAGCTACACATGCCAGCAAAGCCACTTTCCCATCTGCTGCCTTATACGAAACAGGCGTTATTGTGCACCTCGCTGGACCTCTTTCTCGCCACAGTTCCACCAGAATACATTTACTTGGTACAGGAACAAAGCAAGAGTCAGACTTACATTACTGCACTACATTACTCTGTACCGTGGCCAGAATGACTCTTGTTAAGCCTTCCCTCCGTCAGCCCATACTTCAACACCGATTGCGATGGCCCGCTCAGCCTCAGCCACAAGCCTACCATTCTGTTGCGCCACAGCTGCGAGTCCCTAGATGCTAGGTATACTAAGTAGCCCATCATCACCTATTATTACCAGTACCAAGTTAGTGCGGTAGTGCCTCGGCAATTTCCAAGACACCACGGATGCATAAGACATCGACACTAAATTACAAACACACCTCGACACCCCAACAAGCTTATGTGTAAGCGCCATTGTCATAATAGGCACACTGGGAGCTGTCACTGCCACGAGTTCCAAAACCAGGAGTTGCGACAACTGTTGTGATTCAGATTATTCAGTCAACGTGCATCTCCACTACGCCTTGTAGCGGAGGAGATTTGCCCAAGTAAGTGTCTTCTAGCTGCGTAGGAAAAGCGGCTATTCGTGCCAGAACGTCGACTAACATGGTGGTGCCCAAAAACCGTTGTCTTGTCCGTAAAGCCTGTATATGTATGTACTGGCCCGTTTAAGCCCGTCGGCCTCAGCCACAAGCCCGGAGTTTTTATTTTTGGCGCCACAGCTGCAAGCAACCAGTGCCTCGGCAACATGTCCAAGACACACTGATGCGTAACACACTGGCAGCTGGCACAAACAAAAAGACATTCCAGCACGAACCCCAGCTAACGTTAAAGCCCGGGCTGTCCGGTTGCGTGTGGGTGGCACACAGGCACACAGGCACACTGGCACACTGGCACACTGGCACACTGGTAAATAACAGCCCAAACGCAGCCGCCCATGTAAACCCCCGGCTTGCCCGGCCCTCAGATCCGTGGCGCAAGCCGAGGGACAGCAGCCGGGGCAGAAGAAAGGCCCCACGCGACCGCTCAGGCTGTCTCACTACACAACCCCAGAGATGCTCAGTTATACAATGTAAAAACCATCATGACCACGAACCGGTTAAAACAACTTTTTTTTTCCGCCCCAGACACTGAAATCCATTTCTTTTCCCTCTTCATTCTCATTCTTTCACATTTGACAATTGCAGCCAATTTTCATCTTTTTTTTCTTTTTTACTCTCCATAAATTTATCCCGCATTCATAGCCCGCCTACCTACACTTGTCCCCTACCCTACCCTTTTTGACTGCCGACCAGCCGCTGCACAATTCATCCCACCTGCCAACCTGCACCCAAGACGTCATGCCTGCCACCACCACTGCCCTGGCCCGGCTGTCCCTGGCACGTGCCGCCCGCCGCACCAGCACCAACACCCTCTCGACCAACACACTTCTTCACCACCATGCCTCTGCTTCCTGTTCGTTTACACAACATCCCCGCCATGGCCAGACGCGCTGGTCATCCCACTCGCCCATGGGCGCCGCCGCCGCCAACCCCCGCAAAAAAGTCACCATCAACACCCTGAGGGCGCAGCACAAAAAGGGCGACCCAATCACCGTCCTCACCGCGCACGACTTTCCTAGCGCCATGGTCGCCGACCACGCCGGCATGGACTTGGTCCTTGTTGGCGACAGCCTGGCCATGGTGGCCATGGGCATGGACGACACGAGCGAGGTTTTGGTGGAGGAGATGCTCCTGCACTGTCGCTCCGTCGCCCGCGCCACCAAATCCGCCTTTACCGTACGTATTTCCCCCATGAATCTCCTCCTTTGGCTCGTCATTGACTGAGACTTACAGATTGGTGACATGCCCATGGGCAGCTATGAAATTGCCCCCGAGCAGGCGCTCGCCACCGCCATCCGCTTCGTCAAGGAAGGCCGTGTCCAAGGCGTCAAACTCGAGGGCGGCCGCGAAATGGCGCCCACTATTCGCAAAATCACCGCCGCCGGCATCCCCGTCTTCGGCCACGTCGGCCTCACTCCGCAGCGCCAAAACGCCCTCGGCGGCTTCCGCGTCCAGGGCAAGACGGCCGACGCCGCCATGGCCATCCTCGACGACGCCCTCGCCATCCAGGACGCCGGCTGCTTCGCCATGGTCCTCGAAGCCGTTCCCGAAGACGTCGCTGCCATCATCACCCGCAAGCTCGCCGTTCCCACTATTGGTATCGGCGCCGGCGCCGGCTGCTCCGGACAGGTTCTTGTTCAGACCGACATGACGGGTTACTTTCCGCCGGGACGCTTCCTCCCCAAGTTTGTCAAGCAGTACGGCAACGTCTGGGCTGAGTCGATGCGCGCGATTGAGCAGTACAGGGACGATGTCAAGAGTGGTCAGTACCCGGCGCCCGAGCACACGTACCCGGCTCCCAAGGCCGAGGTCGAAGCCTTTGCCAAGGCTGTTGAAAATCTGTGAGCTGGGGAATCATGGGCTCCCCTTGTCCACCTTTGCTTCATACATTTCCTCCCTGTAGATATTGACGCAGCGAGCGGCTGGCATTATAGATGGCATATGCATTTTTTCGGCATTTTCTCTATTTCTTTTTCCGCGTCATAAAACCTCCATAGCTTTTTAGTCTTTTTCGTCTCAGCCAAACGCTGGGGTCATGGAATACGCAACAACCAGTTGATCCTGGCCACTTTTAAAACACTAAACCAGTGACATGTCAGTCTCATATAATCAACGAGCTAGAAGCAAAAGACCCCAAATCCGAGAAGAGAAATAAGAAAAGACCCCCCCTTTTCCCCACGTACCTGATGCAAGTTGCCCACCACCTCGTCCAAACTCGGCGCGAACGCGCTATTCACGTACAAGAAGACGCTGTCCGTCTCCCCGCACCGCAGCTTCCGCCGCAGGTACCGCACCACCTCCTCGAAGCGCCGCGCCGCCGAGATCTTGCACACGTCCTGCGTTAGCCGCGGCGCCGCCCCGACCGCCTTGAACCGCACCACCACCTTGGCCGCCGGCTGCGGGCCCGTGGCCGCCGCCGTCCGCTCCAGCGC
>JAPFSE010000977.1:0-36072 GCA_030777785.1 Beauveria caledonica | reverse complement strand
GTGCTGGACGCCGCGCGCGCCGACGGCATCGAGACCATCTGGCTCGAGGTGATTACCCAGAACGCGCCCGCCATCAAGCTGTACTCGCGCAACGGATTCCAGCTGGCGCGGCCCCTGGCCGGCTGGACAAGGGACGCCGAGCCAGCGGCTACGGCCTTTGCCGAGACGCTGCTAGAGGGCCAGCCGGCGGCGCTAGTGGAGGAGCAGGCGCCGGAAGAGGTGCTCCGGCTGCTCAGGCAGCACGGCGCGGCGGCGGCGGACCTCCCCTGGCAGCTCTGGCACCAGTTTGCGCTGGCCACCCGCCCGCAGGCCTGCCGCGGCTTCAGGCTGGGCGCGGCGCACTGCGCGATATCCGACCCCGAGGACGACACGTGCAAGGATCAGAATACCGTCAGTCTACTCGGAGTTGTGGTTGCGCCGGAAGCGCGTGGCAGGGGGGATGCGACGGCGCTGCTGCGCGCCGTCATGGCCAGGTACCCGGGCAAGAAGTGGAAAGCGCCGGCGACGATTCCGCTAGAGTACGGCGAGACGATTGCGCGGCGGCTGGGGTTTACGATGGAGACTGTCCGCATGGATTTGATGAAACTGAGTCTTTAATAAGGGAAAAGAAGTTTTGCGTGAGACTTGGTGCACAAGAATGAGGAGGAGGCGTCTGGGGTACGTCGGGAAATAATAAAATAATATATCTGGCATTAATAGCGGGCCAATCGAGCGCCATCTCATGAGCCAATCTGTTTCCGCAAGGCGGATAGATGGATGATGGGGAGGGTTTAGCAATACAGTCCCTGCTTTTTCCTTGGTTATAGAAGCGATGGCAAAGCGGATGACCGCTCGCACATTTACCAAATCAATACATGTGTCTCTACAGGTTTTAAAAGATGCCATTGCTGACTGCAGCCAGCTCGCGCTTGAATCGGAATGCCGACCAGGAACCGGCGCCGCCAAACTGCCGACCGCCGGAACGGTACCGACATGAGCGGCCCGGTTCTGTCTCACAGCGGCACCACGTGGCCACAGGCTTTGCCGTACACAGCCAATGGAATTACAGGATCGTGGCAGATCCGATACCCATTGTAATCTTGTTCTTGCCAAATCGCCCATAGTAACCAAGGCTGGCCCACCCCAGCGCTTCGTCCCCTCAGCTTTGCGACGGAGCTGCGGCATCCAACCACCACCCATTGCTTTTTTTATTGTTTCGAAAGACAAGCCCGCGCTATCCCTGGATCCCTGGCCAACCAATCGAAAGAAAAACCTTCTTTTATGCTTTTATCCCAGGCTATATATATCTACATCCAAGGCTAACTGGCGCATATGGGTTGAGCCATCCAACCTCTCACCACAACCATCTTTACACAGCGCAAAACTACGTGACGCTTTGCAAAGGCAGAAGAAAAAAGATGTCCTTGACGAAAGAACAGCTCGACAGGGCCCTCGAGCACATCGAGTACCCCCCGTCCAAGCACGCCGCCGATTCGCTGCGCCGCCTCGGGCAGCTGATGCTCCGTCACATTGCCCGCGTGCCTTTTGAAAACGTCAGCATCCACTACAACCCAACCCACCAGCTGTCGCTGGAGCTCGACGACCTATTCGACAAGATTGTGGTGCGCAGCAAGGGCGGCTACTGCGTCGAGCTCAATGCCTTTTTCGCCGCCATCCTGCGCGGCCTCGGATACACGGTGCTGACTGTCGGCGGCCGCGTGCGTGCCGGGGCTGAAAAGTACACTGGCTGGTACGTTGCATGCCCTCCTTGTTTTTCCAATGGCCCGAACTTGCTGGTTTCTACGCTCTCTCATCGTCTTTTTTTGGGGCGGGTTGGTGAGCTTGACGCTGAAAAAAAAGGCCCGCTTTCTAGGACTCACATGTGTCTCATCGTCACGATAGACGGCGCCAAATACGTAGTCGACGTCGGCTACGGCGGCGACGCCGCCATGCAGCCCATCCCTCTCATATCAGGCACCGAGTTTACCATCCTAGCTCCGCGCCGCGGCAGGCTCGAGTACCGGAGCATCGACCAGCACACGGACCCGACGCAGCGGCTGTGGGTGTACTCGACGCAAGACTCGCTCTCCTCCACTACCGTGCCCTGGGTCGAGCAGTACTGCTTCGTCGAGCTGGAGCACTTTGCCGCCGACTACAGCCAGATGAACTACTTTACCAGCACCAACCCCCAGAGCTTCTTCATGCCGCAGCTGCTGGCCATGCGCGTGCTCCTCGACGACGACCCCGCGGCGCCGGGCGACGTGCGGCTCGCGGGCCTCGTGACGTATTTTCGGCAAGAGGTGCGACGCAGGCTCGGGGGCAGCATGGAGAGGCAGGTACTGGAAAAGGTGACGACGGAGGCGGAGAGGATCGCGGCGCTAGACAAGTGGTTCAGGATCCCGCTGACGGAGGCGGACCGGCGGAGCATATTTGATACAGGACTGGCGCTTGATGAGAAACCAGAGTAGCGAATACAATTGGGGGTTTTTCCATTTACAAAAGGGGGTCAATTCTTTCTGCAGAGAAAAGCAGGACATGGGATACTAAAACGCCGCAATTTTGAAAAAAAAAAAAAAAGATCCTAAGCGCCAAGCTAATTTAAATCCGCGCGGGCAATGTGGTGCAACACAACAACAAACTACTCCCCTCCCCTACAGCTCAACCACCTGCCACATGTCTCCCTGACAAGCAACCACGCCATCCTTTTCCAGCGTGACCTTGCCCGTCAGGACGGTCTCGCACGGCAACTCTCTCGTTCCCATGCGCACCGTCCTCGTCCACGTCCCCTCGTCCACCTCCTCCTCGTCCTCGTCCTCCTCCCCGTCGCCAGCGCCCAGCGGCCCCTCGAGCTTCTCCCATCGCTCCAGCGTGACGCCCTGCTCGTCCCGCACGAGCGCCTGGCACAGCACCCCGATCCAGACCAGCATGCCCTTGACGCCGTTGTTGTCGACGCGCAGCACCGCAATGTCGTCGCTCGTCGGCGCCAACGAGTCCGTCCACAGCTCGTCGTAATGCGTGACGCGCCCCGTCGCCGGGTTCGCCATGGCGCCCTTTCCAGCGTCGTGCCGTCCTCTTGCGGGTACATGTCGCCGACGTCGGACACGCCCGTCGGGTCCATGACGCGCGAGCTCACCCAGTGACGAAAGGTCGAGCGGCGGATCGGCTCGCCGGTCGGCGCGGTCGCGGCTTCCGAGATGGTCATGCCGGCAATGGCCCAGTCGAGCCTATCGAGAGGCAGTTCACCCGCTGCGCGCCAGTTAGCAAGGGATGGGGAAAAAAAAAAGAGAATAAAGCTGTAGCAATGGGACGCATTTCGTCGAGAAGAAGACGTACTGGGATCATTGCTTAAGTTTGTCCCGCCATCGGGGGGCAGCAAGATGCGCAGATCCACGAAGCGGTTCTCGGGTGACGTAAGGACCAGTGTAGATGTCAGCTCGGAAGCCTCATCGGGGTACCAGCGAATGTATTTTCTGCGCGACACTGTTCCCATTGTAGAGGGCCTGCTTGACACCAAGGTTTGGGGGGGGTTATGTGCAATGCAGAATTTAAGCTTGCGTAGAGCGGCGGAAAATGCTTTTAAAGCCAGTGTCCGGCGCCGGCTCCGGTAGTCGGGGTCGCGGGGTATTGTGGGGTACACAACATGATGCATTGCTATGCTCTTGGCGCTTTCGGCCATTGTTCGCCCTAGACACCATGCATGGTCTTGGTGAATACGAGGGCCGATATTCAATCAGCGTTCTCGGCCATTCATCCGCCCTATTCACAATCAGAATGGGCTCATTTACATGGTTGAGGTTCAAGGTTTTTGGGAATGCCCATACAGGCGGATATCTCATAACTGCATACACACTACAATCAACGATTTTGTAATCGCTAGTTTACTGTTTCCTCTTACACTGTGCGACGACAACGTGTCCACACTCCCCGTCACACACACTTCAACTCGGCTTGACGCTGACAAGTGTAGCCTGGTTGGTGACGACAAGGCCGGCAACGGCGGCCGAAGTCAGGGTGGAAAAAACGCCCGACACCAGGGCAGAGAAGGCGAGGCGCGAAACATCGCCAGCGCGAGCCGGGGCCAATTGCGACAGAATACCAATCTGGATACCGAGCGAGCCGATGTTGCCGAATCCGCAGAGAGCATAGGTTGCAATCAATTGAGAACGAGGGGTGAGGTTGGCGTAAGCTTGATCGGTGACAAGCGATTTGAAGGCATTGTACTCGTTCTGAAAATGGCAACGGTTAATCACGTATTTCAAGCCTCTGCATCAATAGCCCCATCTTGGCATGGTGAACTTACGGTAATAATCTTCTCCGCGATAAGACGGGAAACACTCAGGAGTTCATACTTGTTTTGTGGTACACCAAGCAAGAAAGCAACGGGAAACAGCGCGTAACCCAGGATGGTCTGCAGCGTCAACGTGGGGTCGTTGATGTTTAGGTAGCGACCCCACCAGGTCAGGAGACCGTTGATGAGGCCGACGACAGCAATGATGCAGAGGAGCGATGCGACAATGGTTCCAGCAATCTTGATTCCCAGCCAAGCACCGTTAGCAAAGGCGTGCAGGAAGTTTTCCGCCTTGTGCTCATCGTCATCGGGGATCACGACACGACCAGCAGTGAGGGTTTCTTCCGTCTCGGGGTAGCGCAGTTTGGAAATGGCGAGCGAAGCTGGGATGGACATGATGCACGAGGAAACGAGAGCTTCCTTGTTCAGACCGAGACCAATGTAACCGACAAGAACGGAGCCAGAGATGGTCGCGAAACCACATGTGAGGATTTGATGAATCTCCGCGTTGGTCATGTGTGGGACAAACGGCCGGACCAGCATGGCAGATTCTCCCTGACCAATGAAGGGAGTGGCAGCGGCGACAACGGCTTCAGCCCCCGACACACCAAGAGCCCAGAACACGAATGTGGCAAACTTGGTAATGAACCACTGCAAGAATTGAAGGTAGTACAGGACCTGGACAAGCGAGATGAAGAAGATGATGGCAGGGATGACGCCAATGAAGAACCAGGGCTTGGCAGCCGTGTCAGCATCAGTCAAGAATGTCACACCATCTTTGGCAAAACCAAGCAAATCACCAGCGCGGTCGGCAATGAAGCGGAAGACGGAGTAACCAGCGTTTGTGCGAAGGACAAACAGTCCAATGACGTACTGGGAGAGCATGCCGCCAATGACAGTGCGCCAATTGACCTTGCTGCGGTGCGCACTGGTGAGCCAGAAGCAGAAGAGAATGATGGCCATTCCGAGCAGACTAATGGCACGGTTGCCACGAGTGTTGTTGACGCTCTCTTCCGTGACAAAGGAGCCAACAAGCATGGCAGCAATGGTCACAAAAGCACCAGCAGGAGTGCGCAACTTTGCGGGGATTCTGTTGTAAACCACGACGGCAGAATGCTTCCAGGTGGTGCGGATGGCGCCGCTGACATAGCGACTGGGAACGTGCCAAAAGAGGATGCGCAGACTGATGCAGAGCCAGAGAAGAAAAGGAACAAGCCAATTCTTGTCATTGCGGTGCAGAATCAGCGAAGCAATCCACCAACCGGTAAAGAGGAGAAAGAAGAAGGCGTGGACAAGAATACGACCAGGGCCGTCGTAAAAGGTACGGAATGAAGACCTGTACTCTGTCTGGCCGCCCTCGACATCGCGCTGGGCCAAGATGCCAGGCTGAGGCTTCTCCGTGTCGCTGTAGTCCGGTGGAGTGCCGGATCCTGCACCATCTATGTGTTTGTGCAGCGGGACATCGGTTCCCTTTGTGTATATGACATCGTTTGCGGGTGCGACGCCAGGCGCATGGTGAAGGTGGCCGTGGGTATGCTGATGCTCGGGCTCGAGAGCAGGGTCAGAGTTGCGGCGCAAACCAGGTGTAGTCTCATGTGTCGCCTGCTCGGCATGCTGATGGGTGTTGGCCATGATGAGAGAGACTGGGCGTCGTTGAGGACGCGAAAAGAAGACCAAGTCTTTGGACTTTTTTTTTTTTTTTCCCCTTCTCCTCGCCTTCTTGGTCGTTGGAGTGCGGGCTGTCGGTAGACCGGCGACGGCGCAAAGAAGCAGAGGCTACCAGGTTGGAACCTGCCAGTCGCAAATGCAGAAGCAACTGCAGTAGAGGGCTCACAAGTGAAATTGCTGGTTGACAGCAAGCAGTGCAGACAGGCCACTGAAGCTGTCCTAAACCAGAGGCGACGAGGGAGAGAGGAGGACGGGACGGAGGAAAGGACCTGAGGAACAGCGCACAAGATTGATTTCTGCGTGACGGCACACGACGAGTTTTTGTATCCACCGGGGTCGCCGGGGCGCCGATTGGGGCGAGTTCTCGACGCGGAAAAGCAGGATTGGCAGGCACTATTTGCACAATTTAGCACTCGGCTTGGGGTTCCTTCTCATTATTAGCCGTCTCTGCAAGCGGACGTGGAGCAGGACCGCCAACATGGCTACGCTAAATCCACTTGTTAACCCAGCGTACGGATAGAGCCATTTGCCATGCCCCAAGTCTCCAAGAGCGGTCCTTTTGTAGCGAGAGGGCCACACGAAGTTAGGAACCGCCTCATGCTCGACAGGAGAAGCAGCACGAGAGCTTCTACAGCGCCCGCTGAATTAAGTAATGTAAATTTCCCCGCGCTGCCGAGTGAACCCTTGCAGTGTAATGCTTAGTCGTCCGTCCATAAACTATTATTTAGAGCTTGGCCACGAGAGCAAGCCCTCCCTGTCTTGATGTCAGCCCACAGCAGGCGCGCCATGTACGTCGTCGGATCCTCGGCCTCTGAGTCTGCGGTTTGTGTTGTGTTGTGACGTTCTATTATATCGGAGCTGGCCGCTGGTACGCAATGTCAAGGCCAAGTGTCGTCGTGTTGCAGCCTCCGGACCACCTGCCTTCTCGCCGCCGAGATGAAGTCGCCCAGCATGGCCTATTAGCCTTAGACATGCTCATTAGCGCGCTGTTGCTTTGAATGCGCCATGTTTTGCGCCGGTCGTGCAGCATTCTAGATGCTGGGCCTTGCCCCTGGTCTGGCTCGTTCCACGCCCTGCGGGCGACGCCTCGTTAGCCTCGTCCTAGCTTGGCCTGTGAACCCGCTGATTATTGACGTTGATTGACGGGAGATTTATCCATGCTCAGAAGCCTCGTACGAAATTCGATCGCCCATCCTTATTTAGATACTTGCTCAGCTCATTCCATCCCAGACAACCTACTGCTCCGTAAATGGGAAGCGGGCGTAGCGGACTGCCCCCACGCTGTATTTTCTGGATTCTCGTCTAATCGCCTCGTGTCAGTCGCGGTCGTGTGTACTCTTTCTCCGCTGTTTCGACGGGTTTGGATAGTTGGTAGGCTACGCGGCGAATCAAGGCTGTGGGCCAATAATAAAGTATTACTCTATCCCTGGTAATTTGAGGTGATATTGGCAAACGCCGACTTGGGCCTGCCAGCTGCCAGCCAGTTTCCTGCCAGCTGCCAACAAGCAAGCTGGCGCTGTCCGTTATCATAGGTACCGTTCTCTTCTATGCATAATCCGCCATGCCGGCCATCCTCATATCTGTACAACATGATACGGAGTACTGCAAACTCCTATCACATCATCCGCTAACTTGTCTATCACAGGCTAGATAAGCTTCACTGACGACTCCGAGCTGTGGACCCGAGCTTGTCTCTCCAGCGGGTCGCGTGTAGGGTCCTTCCCGGGACCTTACAATCCGACTGTATGCCAACCAAACGGCGTGTCTCCGAGCGAAAAACTCTTGATAGCATTGCGGATCTCACATTGTGTCCAAGTTGCTAATTTCTTGCAACTTTCTAGATGCTAAAACGGTGAAACGAGCTCCCGCAAAGCACTACCAGCAAAACGTACTTGTCAGCGGGCGGCAACAGAAGGAACAAAGTTGCCAATGCCGCTGAGTGGATATGCTCTTCTCGGTGCGCCTCATCCACGCGAAAAAAAGAACTGGTTCCCCGCCACCCGCAAGCCCTGTTTGCAGCCGATCAGCACTTGGCCCCAAAATGGAAGCCTACTGGAACTTTGGCACCGCCACGGCGCCGGGCTTGTGCCCTAAAGAAGAAGGAAATAGTGGTCGCAGGCCGACGACTGGCTGGCGCAGCGAGATTGCTGCTCAGGCCGCCCGGGCGAGGCCATTGTTATCTTGAAGGTATGTGGCGGCCAGTCAGCGAGGCTCTTCGCTTTTTCCATACCATGACAAGATAACGCTTTGCGCGTGCGCAGTGTTGACCATGATGAGAATCAGATATTAGACGGGATCATTGCAAAGTCGCAATTCGTCAACATTACGGATGACTATCCTCTCCGCATATCATTGACCCCGTCGGCCCCTCCATTACTGTGTGGTCTCGTGCTGCCAAAAAATTTTGCCTCTGCATCTGGCACCCCAGACTTGTGCTTTGCGGGGTTTCGGGGCCTAAGTAGTGGGTAATAGTTCTGGCGTGGCTCTTTGCTGTGATTGCAGCAGCCATGCAGCCACCAGATCAGTAGGTACATACGACGACAACACCAGCCGGACAAACCGGACAGCAGAGGCATGTCTCGAATCCGAGCGCTCGTGAGCCACAGCTCGATGACTGGCAGCTGGGATAACGTCTTAACGTGGTTGCACTCTTCTTTCCGGGCAGTCACAATCTCACCCAGCTGCTCCAAAAGACGATGCTCGTCATCATCAACCACGTTATTTTGCAGTGCCTTTCGCTCTGGCCGAAATGGTCTGTTATCGATCCTCATCAATCGTTGGCCTCAGCCATCACGCGTCGGCCAGCTCCGGTGCAGCTACAGTCACAAAGCACACGAGGCGCAACACCAACATTGGCACTACTCCTGGAGGCGTTCACCTGGGCTTGAGCTTTGAGCCCTTTGTTCCCGGAGTAATGCCAAACTGGTGGTTGACTACCGCCACCGAATCGCATCAACACCAGCAGCTTTCTGCTGCTGCATATGTTGACGTCAATTGCTAGTTAGTAGCTCTGCCTCGTCTACGTCTCCAGACCGACCAACTATCGGGCTCTTGGTGTAGGTCAGTGATTTGGCTTTTCAGTCGCCCCCCGGTTTTCCCAGCAGCCAAGATAAAGAGACGAGCGAAAACTACTGTTCTAACACCAAGGCTCCCTATCCATGGAAAGCGGTAAAAGCAGCACAGCCCGGTCATCGTAGTTGTGCGTGCACGGTGAGTAACTTTTTCTACCAGGATTCATTCAATCTGCGCTTGTTAGTTTACCCCAGAATCTATAAACCCCGTCAAGGGTGGTCAGACCACACTGAGCACCGTTCACCTTTCCCGACGGTGGGCCGCCTCCTTCGGCCGCCTCCGGTCCAAACAATCGTTTCCCCTCCCTCAGCTCTCCCCTTCTCCGCACCAAAGTTCCCCGGGTGTATTCGCAAGTTGACACGCGACGAGAATTCCCCATGCACTAGCAAGATGTATTTTCCGTTTCATTGATGGATACGGCGTGGCTGATCGATGAAAGGCATTGCTCCCCATCCCTGCGACGCCGATCTGAGTTCAACGAGCACCATGTACCCGTGGGTGAGCAGATATCGGCTAAAGATGCACTGTAATGATTGACTACATAAGTATTTATAATAAGAATTTTCTTTGTCATGCATCATTCATTGTGATAACATTATCACTCGTTTCATCTCTTATGCAGGATAAACAAAACAAGATGGCCGATCGCCAAGAAACAAAAACACATAAAATCGTCGTAAACCAAACGCCCATCAAGAACCAATGCATCCTTCCTCCCACTCGGTTCACACTTTTCAGTCTGCATTTCCAACCTTGGACAGTAAAGTTTGCAATACAGTTACTCAACTCCTCTAAAGCGGCGATTGAACTCCTCCACTGCGACTCCCACCATCTTGTACAAAAAGTTCCTCTCGCTGCCGCCTCCGACTGGCACAAACGGCCCGTTAGCACCGCCTCGCAAAATCAGACTGACACCGGTACGCTCCTTGGCAATTGTTTGGATATCCTTGAGCGGGACGTCCCACTCGCTCGTAAGTCGCCTCGAGCGGATAAGCAAGATGCGCGCATACGTCACCATGACGACCATGTCTTCCCGGGGAAGCTCAAGATGGCCAATGTACTGCTCGTCAAAGTATTTTCCATTGTCGACTTGCTTGAGCCAGTATTGCCCCATGGCTTCGCGAGCGTTGAATGGGCGCACGACACCGTCGTTGGAAATAAATCGCGGGAACCGTGTGCGCTCCAGCTCCGTTCCATCAAAGACTGTCGTCGTATTTCGGATGCCTTCACTTAGATTACTCGCCATGTCCAGGACACCAACAGCCGGCTTCGTCGCAAGGCCAAGTACGCCCTTGCCGACGCCCTTGAAGAAGCCCAAGGCACCTTCTTGCTCGGCACCCTCTAGCGGCTTGCGGGCCAGGCCGCCGACACCGGACGCAACACTCGTAAATAAGCTGTTTGCGCCTGCAGTGACACCGTATAGTGCATGCTTAGGTCGGTTTCTCGCACGTGTAATACGTCGCCGGTCTTGAAATTGTTTGTCCAGCGACGCCGCTGCCAGACCCTTGCTAAGACTGCCAGTGAACTTGGAGAAACTGTCACTGAAACCGAAAACTGTCTTTTTCGCGAATGACGCAGCGCCTTTGGCAATACCGAGTCCAAATTCTTCGGGCTTGTCTGATAGAATGAGTCCTTGGTACGGTTCGTAGAAAATGTCTGTCACTCCCGACGAGATGTTGTTGAACAAGCCAACTGGGTTGCCCAAGAAATCAGCTGAACCAAGAATCTTGTGGATTTGATACATCACTTCTTGACTGTAGTGGTTGGAAATATTTTGTATCAGTACTTGTGGCGTAACACGCACATTGTCCAGCATGAGGGCGTTGAATCGAATCGGTGCGTCATTGACGTTGCCAAGAGCCATAGTCAAGACATTCAGCACAAACATGAGCGGGTTGCGTGTTGAAGTCTTATCTTCGGCATTGACACGCTCCGTGCGCATGAAGCTGAGATCAACCTGCATCGGCTGGATGTTGAGGACCTCAAAGTAGATATCCTGTCCGGAGTGCATCTGGCGCGGCTCTGGAATATCAAGGCTGTCATCGCAGAGTTTGCCTTGCTCTTCAACCATTGTCCAGCTCGCGCCTGTGACGTTTGAAAAGTCGAGAAGCGCAAAAATAAAGTCTTCATCCAATTCAAGGGTCATCTGTTGCAGCAGAATAGATGCATACTTGATGTATGTGACACCGTAGGAGTCATCTTTGACTCTACTGACCATGGCATGCAGTGACGGGTGAGCATCAACCTCGTTCGCCTTCTTCTGTACCACACTTGGGTACAGAACCATAGGGAAGATGCCGCCGTAGAGTTGGTTGTCAATTTGCATCCACTTGATTTCCAGAGCAACGGTTTGAATCAGCGGAGAATCGCTATAGCGGAGCTGGACATCTTTCAGGCTGATATAGGCCAGCTCTTTGAGCTGCGAATTGATGAGTGACAGGCCGATGCCAGACAGTTTAAGTTGAGCGCGGAATGTCTCTCCAGTATCTTGGTCCTTGACTTCGAAGCCATCCGTGCCAGTGTTGGTCCGCGACAAAGCCTTCGGCTTGTACATACTCTGGCTAGTGTGGAAGTTGCTAAGGATCAGTGTCTGTGTTGGTCCATCTGCTGCTACGTTGATGTCGATAATCTTTTGCTGCCCATTGGAGCCAACAAATTTCATTGGGATCTGGTTACCGATTTCGGCCAACTTGACGTGCCGTTCCTTACCACTCGTCGCGATGACAAGTTCTCGAAATTTGGCGGCGGGAAAATCCCATGCATACGGCATGATGCTTCGTGGTGGAAGCCTATAGCGAATTGGCTTCCAGCCACTTCTGTCTTCGTCATCATCCTCCTCAACAGTAGGGTTGGCTTGGTAGAATGTGAACTCGGTGTCGCTTTCGTTTCGCATGGAGAAAGGCCAGTTCTTTGTTTCGATGCTAAGTTGGATAAACACAGTAGCGTCCTCCATCAGAATCTCAGCGCGAATCAGGCGTTGACGCTGACCAGGCTTCGCAATCTTGATATGTGTAGTGCCAATGTCTGCTATATTGAATGGCGCTGTCCAGTGACTGTCGACACCTGCATAGCATAGACTCAGCTGCTTGACAGAGCCCTTTTGCAAGAAATGCAAAGGTCGAAGAGCTCCTTGCGCCAGAGTCAGGAATCCGGGCGAGCTAGACTCGCGAACGTAAATTTCTTCGCCAAGCTTGTTTTCAAGCACGAATCGTGGTGAGAGCGTCACAACTCTTGTCATCTTGTATTTGCCTTCACCAGAATTGACCGTGATACCGATATGAATTTCTTTGTTTTTGCTGGCAGAGTTGAGGATGACTTCCGAGTTGCTACCAATGGCGTCGAAACTCTGTGGCTTACTCCATTCTGAGTCTCCGAATTTGAGCAACGCGCGATTGCGGTTATCCTCGCCGCTGCCGTAGGAGAACATGAAGGGGAGTGCCTTGACATCTTCATGATCGCAACGATTGATCAATGCAGACTGGCCAGCCGCGGCTCGAGCGTTCTGCAAGAAACTCTTGGCCTTGATGTTCAAATCAAGTCCAGATTTGTTCAGGACGACATATGGGCTGTATATTGTAACTTTGAAGGCACCGCCGCTCTTGGGTATTTTGAAGTAGTGTAAGCTGAGATTAAGTGGCAGACCTTGATCGTCTTTCACGACAAGCTTGGTCTCTTTGCGGAAGTCCTCGCTTTTGCCTGGATTGATGATTGAGAAATCGCTTGCTTTGAAGACTGTGTCTTGCATGTCAATGCTCAGAAGTAGAAGATGCGAGAGCTCGACAACATGAACTGGGCTGACGCCTCCTTTGCGCAAGAAGTTGGACCAGTCCTTCTTCGTATTCTTATCATAAATCCTGTATTTGAAGTCGTATGGTAGCAGGTTCTCGATGGTGACAGGGGCCGACAATCTGATCCTCATGTACGGGTACACCCGCGTGATGGGGCTGGATTTGTTGTATTCTGCGTGAGCTTGGAAGTAGAAAGGATCACCGTTGTCACCCTTGCAAACTATTTGCTTGGTCGGTCTGTCTAGCAAATCGCGCCACCATAGTTTGTCCGTGCTCCATTGGTATCCGAATCCGCCATCAGGACGAATCAGTGCAGACTTCTCGTATGCGGCGCCCACCGGGGCAGGTCGGGACTCGCCTGGGGCAATTTTCTCAATCTTCTGGAGGTGTCCCTCTTGCGCATCATAGACGCCCAGCTCAACGGGAATATGTGTAGCATTTTCAATGACGAGAGGAGAACGCAAAGTCACGTATTTGACATTGTCGTCGCCAAGTGTCACCTCAACACAGAGCCTGTGAAGGACACTATTGGCCTTTGGTCGAAGCCCATACAGGAATTCGCCCTCTCTATTCAGAAGTACATTCTTCACAGGGTTGAAACCGCTACCTTCCAGCTCGATGACAGCACTGTTTTGGTTCGCTTCGGTCAAAAGATTTTCGCGCATCTTCTCCCAGTGCTCAAAGCTCCAGGGGCCTTCTTGGCCGTCATCTAAGCGCAAGGTGATCGGTTCCTCGCTGATTGGGCTTTTGGACTCGAGAGAAACATCGAAACCCGTATAATTTCGAATCTTGTATGGTGCTTCTGTTCCGCGAGGTTTTCCGAGAACATCTTGCGCCGTCGTGAGGAAATCGAATGACTTGGACGCAAGAGCAATCGTCGCAGTGGTGATCGTAATGTCAAACGTCTTCTTCGAGATGACGTCAATGGAGAGGAGTCCTGATCTTGGATTGCGCGCGACACCCAAACCGACTTGCCAGGGCTCCAGAAGAGGTTCCCAGCTAGATTTGGAGAAATTATAGACGTTGGAATACATATTGATGGCGACTTCGCCTTTGAGGCTTGATGACCAGTTCTCAGCCGTGGCGGTAAAGTCCTTAATCCCAATGTCAAGGATAGGTAGTTCATGCAAGTCACCAATCAGGACAATGCGAACTCCTTCAACAGTGACAGATAGCTCTTCCCGTTGTGTCACAGTTGTGCTCACTCCCTGGGTCGTTTTGTTGGTCTTCACCGCTGTTGTCTTGGTAGCTTTGGTCTTGGCCATGGTGGACGTGCGGCCGCTAGACGCTCTTTGGCTCAGGCCTGCCTTACGAAGCTTTCGAGCTTTCTGTTGAGCGGCGGTCTCCTCCGGTTCTTTCGCGTCAATGCCTGACAGTTCACTTGCTTTGCCAAGTATTTGAAGCGCGAGAAGGATGTCGCGTAATGATAAACGCAAGATGAGTGGCTCAATCTCCAAGTGAATATTTGTCAGTGCCATTTGAGAGCTATCCATGCTGAGCTGGACAGAAAAGTCGTCGATGATCCGCAATCTCGACGTCTCAAACTGATCCATGCGACAAAGGAACATGCCAATCTGTGAGACTTGGAAGGTAAGAGCATGCTGCTTCGACAAGAGGACCTGCCTGATGCTAAGGACAATGGCTTCAGAGCTCGAAGTGACAGGATTAGCAATGAGAATAACCTGCGCATCCACCAGATTGACTCGAAATGCCACGTTCACGGCCGGCTTTTTGGTATCAACCTCGCGGCCGTTGTGCTCTGCTGCACCCACTTGTCCGGATGCGATCGATGTAGACACTCGAGACTCGGGGCCCGGTCGAGTGAGTTGTGTAGAGTCTGTATCAGACGCTTCAGTGGTATCCCCAACACTCTCGTTATCCATAGGGCTGGTTTCATCAACAACTAAGCCCTCGGACGCAAACTTCTGGATCGCGAAGAGATAATCCAAGGCGAAAATTACTCGAGGACTGTCAATGGTTGCCATCGCAATGAGGTTCCTTTCTCTGCCACCTGACATTGTAACACTAGCCATCAGCTGCTGTGCTTCTTTATTGTTTGATGTCATGATGCGGCGGAACTTGTTTGATTCGCGCGGACGAGTATCGAAGATGGAAAATGACTGTATCAAGAGCTCTGCTTCGAGTGATCCATCCGAAAGCATTCGTGTTTTGACGTGAGTTTTATCAAGAGAAAAGCGGGAAAGACTTGATGCTGATAGATCGCCAAGGGGTTCGTCTTCCTCCGCCGCCAATATCAGTTCCAGTCCAATCGTATTGACCTTGAACACAAGATCAAGAGTAGTCCAAGCGTTCTCGATAGACGAGAGTTCGGGTGACAAATCCACTAATGGTTGGTCTGATTCATCATTTTCGGCTGGTGGAGCGTTCCTAGCACGCTGAAGGGTGTCTTCGTCCACCATCTTCGCAACTTCCTCCTCTGCATCACCCTCTTCTCCGGAGAAGGCGGCCGGGACGGACCTAGAGATCTCCATCAAGAAGCGGAGCTGATGTTGCGTCAAGCGAAGTTTAATATCAGAAACTGAACCTTCAATCTCTGTGTCGGGGCGCTTGACACCGGGCTTGTGTTCAGCATGAGTGACGTTAAAGCCGAGGTCGACTTGGTCGATCATCTCTAGTTCTTCGACTCTTTCTTCGGAATAGTTGAATTCCGAGGTGAGCCTAATGTTTCTGATGCCTGCAGAAAGTTTCATGGCAACGTCTGCATCGGCGGTGTCGTCGATTGGCGCAAATTTGTTCTGTGCGTAAATCTCACCGAGATAGGCCGTGATGACGTCTCTCTTGGCTTCTCCGGAAAGGACAACTCTGGGAAATACGACTATGGGTGTGTTAACCACAACGTCAAAGTGAATCTTGCTAGGGCTTTGCTGGATCTGGTTTGCTCGACTCATAGCTGCTTGGCGAGCAGCGTTATAGAGGGCCTGCATTTTACCAAATTTGACCAGGAAGTCGATGATTTTCCTGAAAGGCTCTTCGAGGAAGTTGACCTTTACTGAACCAGCTCTCAGGAAAATGGAGCTATCATAGCCCGGGTAAGCCTTGGTATTCGAGGGATCGAAGGTTTCATATCTAAAGTCGGCCAGATCATCACCCTGAATGGTAACCAGCTTGCGAAGATTCGAGTCCTCTGAAACTCCCTGATTCACATCGTCGAGAAGCTGTAAATCTCCGAGTTTGGCAGAGATGCGCATCGTTTTACCGCGTAGGAATATTCCAACGTCTGCCTTGTTAAAGGAGAGCGTAGCGAGTCGGATCCCGTCATTATTCAGGATAAGCCGAATACTCTTGAGATCAACCTTGACACGAATGGAGCCAGCGGCGGCGTTCTTGTTAGCCTCGGTCATTTGCTCTTCTTCATCCGATGAGCTTTCCTCTGAATCTGACACCGTTATTTGATTGGGTTCGGGTTCTTCATCAGGATTCGTAAACGTTATCAAGATGAAGTCTAAAAGTGTCAGGAGTGTCTTCCGAGTCACGATGAAGTTGATGGTTGACACTGATGTGGTGATGTTGGTTTCGATTCCTTCATAAAGGGGCATGAATTCTGGCGATTCCTTTTTGACTTTCATGAACTTGACATTGACCAGACTGCGACCCGCTTGTAGATCTTCGCTGTCTCCAGACGAGACTATCGACTTGAATTCCTCGGAGGGGTTGTCCACAAAGTCATCCACAGTCACTGCACCGAGGGACACTTCGGCAGCCATGTCGTACTGCCTGGTGTAGAATGCCAAGTCAAACCGTTCAGCGACAAGCTCCACGAGTAGAGTGTCTGGGCTTTTTCTCTCCGGGTCACTCCTAAATAGAGAGCCTTTGAGAGTGTCGACTTTGAAGTCGAATTGGAAGATTCGCTGCTGGATTTTCAAATGCTCGTTGGCCGTACCATCAGAAGCATCTTCAAAATCGTCGTCGTCATCTTCATCAATGTCTCCCAGTACAACTGCAGTATGAGGTTGCAATACAGTGAGGGCGGACGAAAGGCGCCTCTCTCGTATGCTTTTCCGACGAGACTTGTTGGACACGGAGCTGGTGGCTCGAGGGCGTGATTGGCGCATCTGCTGAGGCTCGGGTGCTTCGTCGCCTAATTTTGGTATGGCGACGTCGATAATTTGCATCAAATGTTTGTATTTGAAGTCTGAGACCATTGCATGTAGAAGAGGTAAGTGGCCAGACACTTTGAGCTTTGTTAAATTGGGTGCCTTTGGCATGATTGACGTAGCCACCACAAAATCAAGGTTAATCTGCTCAACAACATGGAATTGAGAACCGCCTTGTGCAAGATGCTGCTTTGTCTCTTTAATAGACGGGCCAATAAGAACTTGCGTCGACGTGAGTTTGACGAGAAATCTGTCGTACATTGCAGACTCTAGGCGCTTAAAGTCTTCATCACTGTAAGATTGCCTCTGCTTGGACTGGATCTCCTTCATTGTGCTCTTCTCAACTAATTCGCTGTTGACATGAATATGACCAGCATCGACAATCAAACAAGTCGAGTCTTGAGTAGTAACGCTTACGGGCACAATGATAAGTGGTGCTTGCAAGTCGAGTTCGGCATTGATCGTCTTGTGCTCCTCAAGGGCAAATTCAAGACCGGCTCGCGTCTGCTCTCGGAGGCCCTCCACTGTGGCACCAGCAGATTCCATAAGAGCAGTGATAGATTCCAAGTGTCGATCCGGTGGCCGAAAGAAATCGACAACGCCAACGACGAGGTTTGGATTCCAGACAATTTCGAGAGGTTTCAGTTTACCGACAACGGCAATGTCGCCCTCTCTTTCAAGAGGGTTCTTTTCCACCTCGAAGGAGAAAAAAGGTTCCTCTTCCGAGGCTTCGAGTTCCAGTAAAGACAGTCTCTTGCGCCGTCCTACGGAAGGGGCATCTTTGACACGAACGATCTCGGGGTACAAGCTGTCGGCAGTGGTACCATCATTGACTCGCAAGCCGCCGAGGCTAACATTGAGCAGTGTTGAGTCGGTTCTTTGCAAAGCCTTGGCTTTGAACACATCAAAGTGGAGACTGAGAAGATCCATGGGTCTTTTGTTGGCATTCTTCTTCAGGGTGAAGCTACCCGTGCTGAGAGAAGCTTCCAAACAGAGTTTAATGGCCTCCCTGGGTAGATCGACAGATTCGGCAATAGCTGTCTTTTCATCCCAATCAATCATGTCGTAAAGCTCTTTTCGCTGCTCTTCCGTCATTTGCGTGTTTTCCTCGTTCTCTTGGATGTTGCCCTCAGGCTTAGATCCCCACATCCACGAAAGCCAGCCAGTTTGCTCCTGTTGTTGAGGCTTCTTAAGAGCCGCGGCATTCTCTTTCTTCAGCTGGTTTCGCGTTAGCGACCGCCAAAAACGCAGATCCTCGTAATCAAGCTTCCACTCTAGCTTTGACAAATCTTCATTTTCTTCGGGGGTAAGTGGCTGCTGCTGTTTCTTCTTTTTGAACAGCTCAATATAGCGTATTCGATCATCGCGACGTTCTTTAAAGTAGGCCCAGGACCATTTGCGATTTCGATCTTTGATCTTGCCCAGAACAGCATTACCGGCAAATCGGAACCATGCACGAGGATCCTCCTTGACAGTCACGCCCTTGGGCTGCAACGCCTTGTATTCTTGATGACGAAGGAAATAATGGAAGAGGTCCACCATCATTAGTGCATCGCGGTATTGATCATCGTCCAGGACTAAACCAATCTCTTCAAATAGCAGGTTTGCCTTGGACTTTGGAATTTGCACATCGCCGCTCTTATCGAGTTCAATCTTTGCTTGTCCGTTGACAGGCCGCAGGATGTACTGGTGGTTTCCAGAGTCTACTCCTGTTTTGCCAACCATTTTTCGAAATTGTGCGAGCACTTGATCACGAGGGGTATTTTCCAAGTCTTGATCGGTATATAGGCTGGTGTCAGTGTTCCAGTAAACGGCGAGAGCGCCGAGGGTAGCGAGTTTGTGTGTTACATGGGACGAATCCTGAATAAAGGTCGGCTTCCATTGGCTGTCGGTGCTGATAGCACTGAACTCCTCAAGAGTCAGGCCCAAGGCAAAGGGATGGCCCGGTGCGGAGATGGAGTCCTCGTATCGGACGTGGATATTTTTGACCGTGACTTGAAGATTGTCAACAATTTTCGTAACGAGACTTTGCGTAAAACTCTGGTTCTTCTGTTGCTCTTCCGCACTCATTCCTTCACGGCTTCGTTCTTTGAGCAATTCAGCGCTGTCGAGCTTTTCCATCTTGACACGCTGACGGCGGCTTTCCTCCTCGACCTCATCGTACTCGGCCTCCTCCTTGGGGCTGGCGAGCAGGTAGACATCTTCTATGAAGACCTTGACGGGAGCGCCGCGGATGTTGGACCAGGGTATGACGAGAGTCAGCTCGCCGAGATGGCCATGCAAGACATTGATGGGGAGCTTGAGCTGGTCAAGGGCCTCGCGGCGTAGCTCGAGATTGCGCAGCTTGACATCGCCAGACCAGATTCCGACCTTGAGCTGTGTAGGGTCAAAGTTCTTGACATACATGCCCAGGAAGCGGTTGAGCAGACCAGCAACGAGCCCTTCCAACATGACGGCTAATGCTGAGCCGTAACCCAGGCCGGGAAACAAAAGACTGACAGAAGATTATATGTCGTTCGTTCGCAGTGCGGGGGTTTCAAGAGCTAGAACGCTAACATTTGATAGCGGAATGCAAGGTAGCTAACACATTTGCGATGTCGTAAGGAGATGAGGCGATGTGTGCTGTGGGAACACCCGATCAATAGGGAGCAGTTCGGTGGAGGGGTTGCGTTTGTGCTGCGGGATGTTAGCCATCATAACCGAGGCGTCAAATATTTGGGAAAGCGACCTACAATGAAATAAATGTAAGAATGCAGAGATGACGCAGCGAAAGCAATGCGACCAGGAGAATGAGCAGATTGGACTGTGGAAGCACGCCGGTGCGAGCTGTGTGTAATATACAGCAAAGACGGGAGAAGTGTGGCGGAGAAGAGAGCAAGCAGTCTGGCAATGACGTGTGCGGTAGGCAAGGTAAGTACCCAGGCACAAACCAGGGCAGCACTGGAGCCTGTGACCAGGTTGCAAAAGGTATCGCAGGGGCGGCCAGTCTATTAGGCTCACGAATAATAGAGCTCCACCAAAGAAGTGTACGTGAAGAAGTTTACGGATATTGAGCAGACGGATGGTTCTTTTAAGGCCGTGTTCCGTGCCTGATTGAAGCTCTCTGAGTTCCAACGCCAAACCCGGTCGTTGCTTTTGCTTCACCGAGACGTTGGGCTGAGAAGCGCTCGGGCTACTACTTACTGGCTGTGGCTGAATTGGGGCTTCTGCAACTTGCTGTCGCTGCTGCTGAGGTCACGTGCTGTCGCGTTTTGTGTAGGGTAGGACTGTAGGAGGGCAGGGAGCATCAAGAAGCACCAGCAACTAGGACAAAAGGACGTAAGACGAGCCAAAGGTAGGTAAGTGAGCAGGTGAGGTAGGGGTTCTTGAGGCTTGCGCTCTATCCTGTGCTTCGAGGTTTAATGTGTCTGGGTCGTCTACCACTGGAAAAGAAGGCATGTCTTACCAAGGCTTGGCACGAGAAGGATGGGCTCGGCGCGGGGTTCACGGGGAGTTGAAAAAAAGGGCACGCACTGGTAAAAATGACAGTACCTAAATAAGCGAATACTTGCCTCTTTACAAGAACCACACAACGAGCCATGAACAGCACCCGGTCTTGTTGGTTCTCACGTACTATGGTACTATAATCAGGCCGCACTAATTAGGACATACCAAACTCTGACTCTAGAAAAGGGCCGCGATTGAGACTCTCAATTACGGGAATTATTGCCTTGGACTATAGCCCACTCGACTGCGTCTCAAGCATTTGTTCGGTCCTCCCCATTAAGCAAATTCACCGCACACCTTATATCGCGGCCAACTGCCGCAAGAACGATATAGCCAATCACAGGCCCGTCAGCGCCCAGCGACACACATAACCCGTTCAGCAGGTGCTCCACAGCGCCGCCAACTGACGCAAGCATCGACAACGCAACGGCCGGCACAGCTCCATAGCTTATTTCCTGGCCCCCCCGGGTTTCGCCTGCATAGGTAGCGACGCTGTTAGGCTCCGTCAAGGTTTTCTTGCGGCCGAAGAGTTGAGCGACTGCCGCGTTTCCAGCCCAGTATTCCTAGGGGACCTATTCCCTCCTCGCCATGGCCCCCGCCAAAGACGCCGACCCGAGACACACCACCCCGCTCGCTCCGGCCGTCCGGGGCCGAGCCAACGGCCGCAAGCCATCTTCATCATCGTCATCGACCTCGTCCGTATCGGGGTCGGCTGATGTCATAGCGTCGCCGCCCACCGAAAATGAAGGCACTAGTCCGCCGCGGCAGAAACGATGGGCCACCAAGACGCGGACGGGCTGTATTACCTGCCGGTACGTCACCCCCCCATTACCCCGGAGGCGTGCATCGGCACACGCCGGCCATGGAACTGCGGCGCGCGTAAAACCGCTGACACTGGATGTTCTGGCCGCCAGCATACGTCGCGTCAAATGTGATGAGGCCAAACCAATGTGCAATCGGTGCATGACTTCAGGCCGCATGTGTGACGGGTACAAAAATCCGCCCCAGAAGCCTTCAAAGCAGAGCGCGCCGACTGCATCCGATGGTGTGCCTGAGCCACGAATAAACGGAAATGACAGTGCCCAAAGTCTTTACTTGACAGGCTCCAGGTCACGCTATCCTGGCAAATTGAGCCAATGCGAGTACTCGGCCCATCTAGTACCACCGGACTGGGATCTAATGGAAGCTTTCCACTACTGTTGGTTTCCTCATCCACTGACACGGGCGGTGATGCCAATACCGGGCGCTAATATCATTCATACTTGCGGCAGATTATCGAACCATTTTACCAAGCCTCATGGCAAATCAGTTGGACGACACCGTCGGTGTTTTCATGCCGACAGCAGGGAACCTTGGTTGCAAGACGAGCTTCATCACATTCGTCTTTAGTAATCGAATAGCAGACGCCGCAAAAAAGAGAGGAACACTTCGAAGCCCGGAGGATATGCCAAATGATCAGTATCTGTGGACAGCGTTTCACGCGTCCATGAGCACCATGCTCGCAGTAATCAACGAACGACTGTCTAGTCCTGATGGCCCTACCAACGATTCTGTGTTTGTCAGGATAGTGGACTTGTTGAGCATTGATGTAAGCTGACATGTCTGAGCCAAGCCAAGATTCGTTTCCAAAGCGAGCCGGACCAAGTTCTAACTCTTGCACCAGCTCACGCTGCTGGGCAGCACCTGGAAGGCCCACCTCCACGGCTACGGCGCGCTTTACAAATTGCGAGGCGGCTACAAAGAACTTTCCAAGAGTATCAAAAGCTTTGATTATCAGTTCCAATATGTCTTCATGTATGCTGGCTTTGCCACTTCTGCAAATGCGCAGCAAAACCACTAATCACAACGGGAGGTAGGCTCCATGTGCTGACGAGCACGACCACTCCCGCCGCGCAGATGCTCACCATCTTCGACGACCTCACGCCAGAAGAGACACACCACGTCTTCACCTTTACACTATACACCGACGTCCCGTGCTCCAGCCACGTCTTTGCGGACTTGATCCGCGTCAACCGTCTGCGCGCCCTCGTCGCCGGCGGCGCTCCCACCCAGAGCTTCGTCCTCCCTGCCGCGCGGCAAGTCTACAAGCACATTGCCGAATTCTCCGTCACCGACTGGGAAGAGCCCTACGGTGTGCCGGACAAGCCCGAGGCGCGCCTCCTGTGCCGCATCTTCCAGAAAGCCGTCCTCCTCTACGGCCTGCTCACGCTCCCACCGCTGAGTCTCGCGCCGCCGACGACGACGAAGAGGACGACACCCGCCGCCGCAGACGACGAGGAGGAATCGTCGAATCTACCCTCACCTGAAGTGTCAGGCAGCGAGTCGGGCCTCGATGACGGGGAGCCGTTTCACGACGGGGATGCGGATCCGGCGCCGACGCCGAGCGCCGACACGCTCCGCGTCGAGATCCTGGCGCTGATCCGCGAGGTCCTGCCGCTCATTGCCGAGCGTCCCACCAGCCTTACCTGGCCGCTGGCGGTCGTGGGCGTGACGCTGACCGGCCAAGGCGACGCGGCCGAGCGGGATTTTGTCACGCAGACGCTGCGCGGGATCTCGACGCACCGCGATGCGTATTACGGGCCGACGCTGTGTTTGGGCAAACTGCACAAATTTTGGGCATCGGGTAAAACAGGCTGGGAGGACTGTTATGATGAAGCCTGCTCAGTCATGGCCTGATCTGATACGAGGACTGCAATCAAGGACGGACGTGCATATCGACTCGCCTTTATTCCTCGCGCAAATTAATGCATGTATGTACATATTACGACGGCCGAGCTCAGAATCGAGGTCGAGCAAATATCATGGAGTTTCCATGTACAGAATAGTATAAGATTATCATCATCATCATCATCATCATCATTATAGAGCAGTAAATTCCGGGTTGTCCTGCACCAAATACGTTGTAGCTCAGTTATCCGCATATTCAACCCATTAAAAGAAGATATCAAAACATCAAGGTTTCAATTACAAACAGCCTCTCCACAACCTTTTTTCTCGTGCATTCCATGGACCAGAGTCCTGCTATCCTCTCTTGTAAAGAGAAGAACAATCCGAGAGACTGAAGTGCTACCCTTGCACAAGAACGATGAGGGGTATGATGCGTCCAACGCCTTGAAATGCACCCAAAAGAAACCATTTCCACAAACGTAGCCCTATTGTCGTCCTGTGTATCCACAGCGGCAATACCACAATGTCGTCAACTATGAAACCAGGGCCTTCCATCGTGCCATTTATGGGCGAGCGAAGCCTTGCTTAGCCTATCACATCCTCTGTTAGTACTTGTAACAATTTCCGTACATTTGTCCTCAAACATACCTTCATCTGCTCAATGCGGGCTTTCAGTTGACTTGTCACCTCAGCAGCACGACGCCAGCTCTCTCCTCCACCAGAGGGTTGTGGCAGGGATGACACAGGTCGTTCTCTTCGGGGGGGTCCCATAGAATCAACACTTTCCTCTCTAGGGGGGTTAGATGTGCGATAACCGCGGGCTGGGGAGCCGCGCCCTGAAGACGCTCCGCTGCCGTACCGGAGCTCTGGACTGATTTTGCTTCTGGGATACACCATTTCGCTATTCTCCTTTTCCTCCGACATGGTGCTAGCGAAGCTTGCTCTGTTGTAACCACCAGAAGCTAAACCGCCATCATGAAAGATACCGACATCATCGCGCGTGGGAGAAGTGATGGCGGGGCTAACAACACCGGAGCCTCCGCCGATGGTCTCCGCTTTGCTCAATGCTCTTTTCAGGCGTTCAAGCTCACGTCTAAGCCTGTCATTAACACCTTCGGTTGCTTCCGCATCACTTCGTGCTCGCACAAGTTGTGTTTCCTTGGCCTTGATACTCAGGACATCACGAGTGTGATCTTCAATCAGTCCGGCATTTTGATTCTTAAGCTCCTGGATCTCAGATAAGAACTTGCTCCTTTCCTGCCTCATGTCATCAACCTGTCGCGTGAGCCTGTCATTTGCCGCTCGGAGCTCTTCTAGCTCGGCGCGCTCAACAGCGCTAAAACCGCTTGCACGAGGTGGCGAGTCTGGAGGAGGCATTGCTGGTGCAGCAGCTGACTTGGCGAGCGAGCGACCAGCCAGGCCGCGAGATGCTCCAATGCGAGGCTGGGCGGGCAGTGCAACAGGCTCATCATCAGAAGGCATGATAGGTGGACCTGCTGCAGGCCTTCGAGGAGAGGCGGTGCCCGGCGCTGCCAATGTCCGCTTTTGGGGTGCCTTGAGACCACCTAGGCCAGACGACTTGGGCATGCCCAGCTTGCTCCCAGGCTTTGCAGCTGGCTCTGTAGCCGGCATAACCGGTGCCGCCTTTTTTGCCACTGGCCGTTTGCCTCCAACGGCTTTTCTAGGAGCGGCTTTCGGCGCGGGAGGGGCCTTGGGCTTTTCCTTAGCCTTCACTTCTGCGCTGGCGTAAAACTCTTTGACTTTAGTCTTTCTGATGTCATCTAGTCCCTCGATTAGAGGCGTCATGGCTCGTTCGCCGATAATTTTCATGACAGTTCCCAGAATCTCGGCACCGCCATCACGCAGACCTGGAGTCGACTCAGCAAGGAGCTTTTTTCCAGATTCACAGACAGCAGCAATCTCGGGTTTAGAGGGCACATCTCGAGTGGTGCGCAGGCATCTAATGAGAAATTTCATGGTGCCTTCCTTGACTTGAGGATTCTTGTTGCCAAGGGCAGTTGTGATGTCTTCCATGCAGTCAGAAAAGGTGGTAGAAGCAAATACGGCATCAAGCGCGGCACTTAATGCGTCGGACACAGTCTGCTTCTTCTCCTTCAGGCGCTCCATGATGGGCTGCATGACAACGGCACGGTATTTGGCAAAGCTTTGGCGAAGACCCTTGGCGAGAAGCTCGATGCAAAGTGCGGCCTGAGTGACAACAAGAACATTGGCGTCTTTCATACATTTTGCGAGGCCTCGGTTGACTTCCCCGAAGTCAGTTTCCTTGATGCGAGGAACGTTCAAAGCTTCGTATAGACCATCAACAGCCTCCTTGCGGTCCTTCCATTTCGATGAGGCGAGAAGTTCGGTAAAATTGGGTGAAATCTTCTTGCTGACATCAACGGGTTCAGCCAAGGCAAATGCGTCGAGTTCGTCAGCACCTTCAGGCTCATCGCCACCCTCGTCGTATCCGTCGCCGTCATCTTCAGGTGCAGCCTCGACAACTTCTTGCTGGGAGCGCAGAAGACGCTCTTGCTTGGGAGGTGGCTCAGTCTTTATCTTTTCGAATTGGGCTTCCAGGTCAGTGTGCTGCGTAGGCTTCAGCTCTCCCCAGAAAAGTGGCTTCATAGCTTCACGCAGCCATCTGTATAACTCGACCGTAAGACTCGTAGCCTCGGCCCGGACGTTCTTGTCCGCAGCGCCGAAAGCTTTCGGTAGCGCTTTTAATATGGGCTTCGGATCGACGATCTTACAGCCATAATTGTGAACGATCTGGGTCAGAGCGTTGAGGGTTGCCGCAACATTTTTCGGGGTCTTATGAGCCAGTCCAGGCAAAATGTCTTCGATTACGGGACCAGCGACATCGAGCTCAACGTAAAGCAATAGTGCCTCGATTGCGTTTTGTTTTGTCGCTGCCCTTGAACTTGAAAGGCACTTTTCGACTATCGGACCGATAGTATGGTTGCGTGTGCGAAGGCCGGCATCTCGTCCAGCGTATTTGAGAAAGGCGCAGAGGGCGATGATACCTTCTTGTTGTGATACGACGTTGGCGTCTAGAACGGCTGATTTCCAGAGGCCGACATCACTTAAGAACGGGCGAAAGAAGGGATCGGATTCGTCGGGGGTAAGGGCAAATTGTTTGGCAGCCTCTTCGTAGGCTCCTTTACGAACTTTCCACAGCTGCGCAGGACTTTGTCAGTATCACTTTCACAAACTAGTCGAGCCAAGTTATGTGTAAGATTACCTTATGAGTAAACCTGTCGGGCAAGGGGATTGAGCTGTAGTCTTCCTCTTCAGCCATGTTGGCGGTAGGGGATGCGCTTGGGATGCGGTGGCAGGTAGACGCCTGGGATAATCGGGAAGGTCTAGGCTTTGAATGGGGGCCCGGGGCAGTTCCTAGCTTGACGATTAGATGCTTGAGCTTTTTCATGGCGCTTCAACAGAGCGGCGCGTCTCGTTGAGTACGGGGCTTCCGGTCTGTCTGCTACGAAGAGCGACGAAGCTTACCTTAGCAACGCAGGCTGCTATACCCGGCGATGAGCTAAACGCTAATTCTGGAGAAGGGAGGCAAGCTTAACGAATAGAAAGAGAAGTGCGTTATTGTAGGTAAGCAGCGCTTTCCACGCAAGCAAAGTTGTATGTATTAGGTTCGCAGTTGAGGACCCCTGTGTGGAAGCGGAAAACCAGTCAAGGGCAACAGCGAGGGGCGAAAAAAAAAATTGACAGGAAGGCTTTCGTCGCCAAGAACAGGGCAGCGCAAGACGCTTTGAAAGGTGTTGAAAAGAGAAAAAAGAGGGAGTTAAGCCAAGCAAAAGCTGATCAAGTTGCGCTCGCGTAATGGTAGAAAGGCAAACCGGCTTGCGAAAATGCTAAACGAAAGTCAACAAGTGCTGTCACCTGATTGACCACTGTAGAGATGATGGATGGTGGGTTACCTAATATGGATGTGTCTGTTGGCATCAAATTGGAGAATGTAATTCTTGTCGCAGCGACAAGGTCAAGAGAAAAAAAATATGAAGCACACAAACGGGGTTTTATCCTTGACATGCCAATAGTTGCATAGTTATTCTCCTTCTTTCTATGGCAGAGCTGCCATCTGTCGGTACCCAACGCCATGGCTGCAAATAAGTGCGCGACATTGTTTACAGGTGGCGTCGGGTACCTGACAGGGGATTGCTGGGGTAACGGGCCATGTAAGAAGAGTCCCTCAATGCATGAAGAGTTCTACTTGCAGCAACTATCGTGACTAGGACAGGGAAAAATTACGAAGACATGCTATCTACGATTAGAGCGGGAATATTTTCTACCCTTTGGTTTTATTTTTTATCAACCTAGCTCTAGTTAGACATTCGTACTACTAGTTAAAAGTAATGACCTTGGCCCTCCTTCATAGCGGTGTGTGTAACTAAGTAGTATGTATGGCAGCGGGGTGAAGACTTCCGAGGTACTACCTATTTGTTAGCGTGGCCGTTGCGCGACGCGGAAGAGTCACGTGCAGATAAGATGGCTGCCTAAAATCATCTACAGCCTCAAGTTATCCATCGCCGTCGTCTATGCGCTCTGTCGCAAAAGCTGTTCGACAGGCTCAAGCGGCTGTCTATCACTGCCAATGACGTGATTTCAACAAATAACAACTGGAGCCGAATTCTGAGCACTGCGAGACATGGACAGCTCCTCGGGGTCTTTCTTTGACCCTTCTCGCATGTCAAAAGCAGCTGCGGAACAATACTCTTGTTCCGATTCGGGTTCCGATGACGAGCGCCTTCTACCTGGCCAGGATCACGACGATTTCGGTGAATTTAAACCGCGAAAGAGACGACGGCTCGGGGGCAACAACAAAGAGCGCGCCGCGCTCGGAATCTTCGGCTCCGACAGCGACGATGGCGGCCCAGCATCGAAGTGGAAGCGAAAGACGCTGCGAAATAAGGCCATGAGCTTTGTCACAACTACGACGATTCAGTCAAATGCGGCAAAAAGCGATGAGGATTCCGAGGATACTCGACCGGTGCTGCGCGATACAATGCAAGATGAAGAAGACGAAAGTGAGGAAGAAGAGCAGGAGGTGCCTACTGGAGTCGGCCTTGGATTCAACCAGCACAGAATGCGGGGGAAATCTCCTGAAGAAGACCAAGAAGAAGATGACGAGGCGGAGGACAGAGTCAGCCGACCGAGTTTCGCGACGAATTTTCGCGGCGGCGGGGTCTTGGGCGTTGGTTTCGTTCCGTCGTCTGCAGCCGAGCCTGTGCTGAAGGAACCACAAGGCAAAGCCAGTCAGCCACCACCTGAAAACAAGCCACAGCCAAGTGCCTTCGGACCAAGGGGCAAGGGTAAAATCAATGCCAAATCATTCGGTGCGCGCATGATGGCAAAGATGGGCTATGTCGAGGGCAAAGGCCTTGGCAAGGAAGGACAGGGACGAAATGTCATTATAGAGGCAAATCTTCGACCGCAGGGCGTCGGTCTGGGGGCTGTGCAGGAGAAATCGGAGCATGAAAAGAAGGAAGAGAAACGTCAAGCGGAACTGCGTGGAGAGGCCTTCATTGACTCGGACGAAGAGGAGAAGAAACGTAAAGCCAAAGCTAAAGCGCGGAGAAAGGGCCTCACAACAGCGACCAGTAGTGGTGGCAGCACTCCTAGAAGACAAAAGACGAAATATCTTACCGCTGACCAGATCCGTACTGCTGCACCGGGAATGCACATTCCTGAAGTGTTTACGCCGATTCTCGACATGACTGGCCCTGGAAGCAGACTGCTGACCTCGACGAGCGGTATCATGACACCGACATCTGGAGCAGCCGAGTCAAAAGAAGTGATTGAGTCCAGGAAGTTGGTGAAACGAGCCCAAGCGGATCTGATGGCCTTTACCGAAGAATGGAGAAGCCTCGAGGAACGCAAGAAGTGGATTGATCTTGAGCTTGCCGAGAAAGAAAAAGAAGTTGACGAGGTTCGTGTTGATTTTGCACGATTGAAAGTGTTCTCCACGCTGGTAGTAGACCGAATTACTACAGCTACAACTTTCGAAGAGGTCATGGCAGCACTGGGCGAGGTGGAAGATCTAAGCTCTGCAGTGCCTGAAGTGGCAGATATCATCGTTGCCGCCATACACCCATTTTTCAAGGACTGGGATCCTTTGACAGAACCTACCAAGTTTGCGACGGAACTTCGGGGACTAATAGGCATTCTCAAAAGCAACAACCCACAAAACGGCACCGTCAACAGAGATGACTATTCATTGCGCGACGATGAAGGCATTTATCGGAGACACAAGAAATCAACGACAGCTTACGAAACGCTCATGTACAAGAGTTGGCTCCCACAAGTGCTCGCCGCCGTCCGCAGCTGGGACGCCTTTACACCTGGGCCCCTTTTGGAAGTCATGGAGAGCTGGAACGAGCTGCTTCCGCCTTTTGTCCGCGCTCAGGCCGTGGAAAACATTGCGCGCAAGCTGGACGCGACGCTCTCGGACTGGAACCCGCGGGTGAAGAAGCAGAGCCATCACCTGCCGCACATGTGGCTGTTCCCCTGGCTGCCGTACCTGCCGGCGTACCACCTGGACCCGCGGGGCACGGGGCTCGTGTCGGACGTGAAGCGCAAGTTTCGGCACCTCATTGACGCGTGGGACTATGCGCGAGGGGTGGTGCCCGGGCTGACGCAATGGGAGGCGGTACTCGGGACGCAGTGGCGGCCGCTGATGGTCGCCCACGTGCTGCCGTCGATGGGAAAACACCTCGGGCGGCACTTTCGCGTCGACCCGGCCGACCAGGCGCCGTATCTGCCGGCGCTGTCGGGCGTGCTTCGCTGGCGCGACGTGGTGGGCGACGCCGTCCTCGCCGAGGTGCTGGTGCAGCACGTTTTCCCCATGTGGCGCCACAAGCTGGAGGAGTGGCTAGCGCTTGACGAGGTCAACCTGGCCGAGGTTGCGGATTGGTATGCTTGGTGGCGCAACGTGGTGCTCAAGGATATTGCAGGCGCCTCGAAGAGTGTGGGCTCGGAGCTGGATCGCGGCCTGCGCATCATGAACATGGTGTGCTGAGAGCCGAACGCGGTATCTCCATTTAGGCTTTATTATTGCATAGAAAATTAGGTAGCGAGTTTTGATAGTAATTTATTGTATTTCCCCCCCAGTCTACGTTGATTCATGTGCAAGGCCCTGCATCGGTTTTGCGACGCTCCAGATACTCAGGGTCGGAAGCTCTCCAGAGGCTATGAAATACCCGGCAGGAAATCTCCGGCTTAGCACAAAAGCTTGTCACTAGGTCGCGCTACGAATCGATCATTTGTAGTTAGGGTCTAGTTATCTGTTATTGGCGTTGGGCCTTGGCATCCAGCGCGCGGCCTTTTGCCGAGTATTGGGCATCAATGCTCGGCGTCAAAAGCTGGACAAGCCACCACGCAATGGACCTCGCATGTCAGGCACGCGAGCCCGAGTTCGATCGACAATGTAGCATGGGTGGAGCATGGATAAATCAGGTGCTTTACCAGCCGCCTGTCATCCCAGCCTTATCCGTTCCGAGGGAAACTTTTTGCTGCGCAGCAGGGCGTTTTGAAGATGCACATGGATGCCCACGCGGTCTACCTGGAGCTAACATGTCGCTGCTTCATGCAGCCGAGTCTAGTCGACGCCCGGATTCCGCTGTCCAGCGGGTAGATGAGAGTAAAATCAAGCCTCGCTCTCACTGCCAGCATCAGTGGAAGCAGCGCAAGCCTATAGCGACCGACCAAGTGGCTGAAGCTATCCAGATCTTAGCAGTCATAAGCACGTGCAGCAACCGATCACTCTCACAAGACAGTGAAGATAAACTAGCGAAGAAGGTTCGCATTGGCGATTGGCCGTCAAAATACAAGTCGGGCCTGGTTCCAATGCATTTTCCGAAATCAAAGTCGATGCAATGGCTGTGTTTGGATGTCGATGGTACAGCGAGCGGCCAACGTACATGCCTTGTATGTGGGGCGGCTGTTTGATGTTTCAAATCGGACGTGGGGACGATGTGATGCCAGACATGACAGAATGGAACTCGATCTTCATTTACGTGTCGATGTCAGCTACCGTCAATGGCAAGAAATGTGGGATAGGAGACTTAAGCCGAGGTGATACAGGACGAAAAATAAAAACAGGTTGGGAGACAGGATAGATGATGAAGCGATGGCTGGTGTGGCTGGGACAAGCTCTTGGATTGCCACGTGGGAGATGAGAGGGGAGAACAGGTCTAGAATATGCGAATGGTTGAAATGATAACTTATAAGTAACATACCTGGTAATTATGATATTTTATTCTTCGGAGCAGAAGCTGCAATGGTGCCTGAATACGATATCGTTAAGAGCAAGGGAGCTTCTGGCCTGACAATGGCCCAGCTTTAGCACGGGTCCAGTGCGGTTCCTTGTTTTCAGCGTATGACATGCGCTGTAAATCCCGTGGGCTGTGGCGTGAAGGCGCCCGTCGCCCTTCCACTGCTTCAGCCGGGCGCTGCTAGCTAACCCACTGTAATCAATTGTACTGTACAGCGCCTGCCACTGCCAGCTTGCGTGCGGCACATTCATTGTCCAGTCCGGCTCCACGACCATCACATCTCCCTCGCTTTACCATCTTCGTCACCCCAATCCCTTTACCCCCTCAGTATATCCGTCCCACGCTCGCGACCTTCATCTCGTCGCGCGCCACACCACCGCTCATCAGCCCTGCATCCTGTCCGGCCGTCATCGACGCTTCCCGGGATGATCTAGACGGCCTTGCCGCTGTGCCTGTTCGCGAGCGTTGCCTGTGCCTTGCCGCCAACCCTGCTGGCACCCCTTTGGACCCAATCCGCCACGCCACCACCTTCGCGTCGAGCCGAATGCCCGCCCATCAGACTGTGTCTCGCCGTCTCCCCTAATAATCTTGACGCCATCGCATCTGTCGGCAGCAGTACCAGCCCTCATCTGTCCACGCTCACCAGCTTCTGTTTCCGCCTACCCCCTCGCCGGCGCTCGCTCCAGCTTGCCCCGGCGCCGCCCACATAGCGAACCCTCACCATGTTTTGGAGATTCGGCGGCTACGCCAACATCTCCACCATTGATACCATCCTTGACAAGACCGAATTTACCCTCGAGGAGCTGCTTGATGAGAGCGATCTCATCCAGGAGCTCAAGCAGCACAACTCCAAGCTCATAGAGTATCTCCGCGAAGATGCCATCCTCAAGCGCCTGCTCCAATACGTCGTCGCCCCCAGACTCGAGACCTTTGCGCCGCCTCAAGAAAACCAAGATGATCTGAGAGGCCGCAATCCACCCGTGCCATTCTCTCGTCCTCGCGCATCCTCGCGCAATACCGACTCGGCCGAAAATGACGACGAAGAACAAGAAAAGCGCCACAATCGCTACGCCCTCGTAGCCTGTGAGGTTTTGAGCTCCGACACCTGGTCTATCTACGAGTCCCTCACCGACAACAAGGAGCTCATCAGGGCTTTCTGGGACTTCTTGTCCCGCCCCGCGCCCCTCGATCCTCTGCAGGCCAGCTACTTTACCAAGGTCAACGAATCGCTTTTTGAAAAGAAGACCGAAGACATGATTGGGCTGCTCCGAAGCCTCCCAAACGCCGTTCCCGATATGTTGAGACACGTTGAATGCCCCATGATTATGGACCTGCTTCTTAAGATTATTGCTATGGACCGTACTGAAGGTGGGCACGGCATCGTCGAGTGGCTCTACGGGAAAGACATCATCTTCACGCTCCTCTCCTTCATCAGCCCAGAGCACTCCTGGGTCGTCCAGACCGCTGCTGGTGACTTCATCAAAGCCATCATCACCATTTCTGCCAACGCATCACAAAATGAACAGCAATGCATTGGCCCCAACGAGCTTACCCGTCAATTAGTTTCCAAGAAGTGCGTCGAGCAACTCATTGGATACATGCTCAACGGCGGCAACCCCCTCACCGTCGGTGTTGGCATCATTATTGAGGTGATTCGCAAAAACAACTCTGACTACGACCCCGATGTGCTTGCCGAGACCCAAGCTGAGCCCTGCAGCCGTGATCCCATCTACCTCGGTACCCTCCTCCGCCTTTTCGCAGACAATGTGCCCAACTTCATGAGCCTGATAATGGACGGCCCTGCGCAGGCCAATGGTCTTGCGTCAACCTTTGGCGAAAAACTAGAGCCACTAGGATTCGACCGCTTCAAGACTTGCGAACTCATGGCAGAGCTTCTACATTGCAGCAACATGGGCCTCCTCAACGAAGCTGGTTCTGAGCAGCTCATCGCTGCGCGCGACTTTGAGCGCCAGCGCATGAGAGAAGCTGGTTTGCTCGCCCTTGCACATGACGACGAGGTTGCCGGCGAGAATTTGACAATGCGCCAGGGAATGCCTAGCGAAGGCAGACGTCTCGAGGTCACGAATCCTAATGAGGATGGCTTCGAAGAAGTGGATGCTACGACAGAAGAGGCCCAGAAACAAGAAAGAACGAGTATTGTGGCCATGAGAGATGAGGACGAGTTCGTTGACGAGCCCCTCACATCTCCCAAGTTAGATACTACCAATGTCACGGGGCAGAAATACGAAGATCTCGAGCTCGTCGTTGCATCTATATCACCCAGCAAGGCACCACCCGCTGAGCTGGACAAATCAGCTGCCTTCCCAGCAACTTCCGAGCCCGAAAAGCCTGCAGAATCGGAAAACTCTGCGACGAGCGCAGATGAGAAAACCAAAATAGAGAACTCCGCTGCAGCTGTGGATGATATCATCAACGACACTAGCAAATTGGATGTTGCCTCTCCCAGCGACGCCTTTTCTCAGGTTCGAGCACTTTCACCACACCCTGAAGACACCCCCGCACCACTCTTCTCCGCGCCACCTGCCCCTGAGCCACCTCTTGAGGCCGCATCACCTACCTGGGACGACAGTGTCCCCGTCGAGTCCGGACCTCACGTGGCCGAAATCACTATTTCCCACGTCCCGGAGCTGGATATGCCTGGCGAGCCGGTTGTTGGAGATTACCTGAAACAGCAGTTTGTCGAGCACCGTGTTGTTCCCGCTATATTGGTAGGCTTGGTTTCTCCCGCTTACGTTGCCGTGTCATTGCTGACAGTCTGTAGTCATTCTTCTTCAAATACCCGTGGAACAATTTTTTGCACAATGTCGTCTATGATGTCGTTCAGCAGGTATTCAATGGCCCCATGGATCGAGGCTACAACCCCACCTTGGCTGTATCTCTCTTTGAGGCCGCCGACATTACGACTGCCATTATCAATGGCCAGCAAGCCAGTGACGAATCACAGGCCAAGACCAAGACTCGTATGGGGTACATGGGCCATCTCACCTTGATTGCCGAAGAGGTTGTCAAGTTCACTGAAAGACATCCGCCGGAGCTGCTCTCCGAGACTGTTCTAGACAAGGTGATGAGCCCGGGCTGGATCAACTATGTGGAGGGTGCGCTCGCGGAAACTCGCGAGAGGGACAATGCTATCCTTGGTGGTGTAAGGCCCGAAGTTGTACTGGGGCACCGTACCAGCCTCGGTCCCGGCGGCATTGGCGGCCTTACGGGCCTCAGCAACACTCCAGCAGGCGCCACTGCACTGGCGGAAGCTGGGCTGAATGGCGGCATGGAGCTCACTGACAATAACAATAGCGGCATCGGGCCGTTTGCGATTAGCGGAGGCACATTAATATCCGGGTTTGGGAGCAGCAGTGACGAAGAAGATGATGACGGGGAAGGAGAAGAGGAAGATGTGAACACCGAGGTGAGTGAGGAACCGGCTCGAGACAGAGACACCACAGATCCAGGGGCAGCGGGAGACTCAGGCGGGCCCATTGTCTTTTATAAAGATGGAGTCCCTTATATGCGGGGATATTTTGGCGATAGGCCTCTCCATATGGATGGCGATGATGACGAAGAGATGGAATTATGAGCCACAGACGTGCGCAAGGAAAAGGTCTGGATGGAACTAGCCTTGACCCTTGCATCTCTACACAAGTGGCCGACATGTATCATGGAGATGACGGGCTTTGTACAATTACGGATAGACTACGGGGGATACCCAATATCGCAGCTTGAACGGATCTGTGTTGCTTTGCCCGCCTGATCAAGACTATGCTTGGTGCTGGCTGCTAACGAACATTCCTAGTTTCGCTCCTATGCTGAACAAGGTGGCTCTCTCGACCCGCCCTCAATACCGCCGCCACCTCCGCCACCTCCGCCACTGAACATCCCCCCATCTCGCGCTCGGTTACAGCTTGCGGCGAGGCTAGCCATGCATCAAAAGAATAGCCAAGGCAGCGCTACCTTTAGCAACACGTTCAACGGCTTTGACGACGACGACGACGACGATGATGGCGACGACGACGACCAACGTAGCGCGAGGGATCCCTTTGCCGATGTTGATGATGATGACCTTGACGACGATGGCCTGGACGACGACGAACCTGAGAGAAGAGGGAACAGCAGCCGCGGCGGGTGGTGGCGCGGCATGGTGAGCAGAGCCGCCGGTGCCGGCGTCCACGATGACGACTCGGATGACGAGGAGTTTGGCGACTTTGCCATGGCGGAGGAGGAAAAAGATGGTGGTGGCAAAGACAGAGACGAGGAAACGACGACAACGACGCCAACGCCGGACAGGGTGCTTTTGAAACCGTTGGCCGTCAACCCGGTCAAGGAGGCGGCACGCGGCCTCAGCGGCCTATGGCCGTTTGGCTCTCGCGCGGACACATCGACGACGACAACGGCAGCGGCACTGGAAGAGGTTACCAAGCGCGATGATGATGATGAGGGCGAGGTAGTAGTAACCCCACCGGCGGCGGGTGAGGGTCAAGGCAAGGGCCTCGTCCAGGCCAAGGAGGGCATCCGCCGGACAAGTATTGAAGAGGTGGACGATGATGAGGTGGTCAATGTCAAGTAAATGGAACCATGAAGCGTGATGGAGCGAATGCATCGTTTTTGGGAGGAAGGAGAAGGGGAGGGGGGGGGGGGGGGGGGGCGCAATTATACATGAAATTTTGATAATAATTTTTACGGGGGGATTTGAATATTTTATCAAT
>JAPFSE010000975.1:0-15213 GCA_030777785.1 Beauveria caledonica | reverse complement strand
GGCGGCGGCGGCGGCGGCGGTATCGTCGAGATAGGACCGAAACGAGCGCGGCGCGTGCAGCCACTCGACAAACAGCCCAAACATGGTGGCCGATTCGGCCGGCAGCCACAGCGTCACGGGCCGGTACGTGAACAGGGCGTCGGTGCGTGGCGACGACGACGACGAGGACGAGGAGGACGAAGTCGGCATCTGCAGCTGATCCCGGAAAAAGGGGCTCGCGGCGCAGAGAAGATGGCGGTCGACGACAAAGGGCTGGCGCGTGCGGCCGATGAGCACGGTGGTGGTCTCGCCCATGGCGGGCGTGCTCTGGCTGCGGGCGTGCTGCGGTGGCGGACGGACGGTAGATGAGGCCGGGACCGGGACCGGGACCGGGACCGGAGGAGCGGCCCTGTGGAAGAGGTGACTGCTGCTGCCACTGCGGGAGAGGCTGCCGGGGTTCGTGTGGCTGCGGACGTGCTGCGGCGGACGGGCAGCAGCCGGAGCCGGAGCCGGAGCCGCGGCCGGAGGAGCGGCGCTGCGGAAGAGGCGGCTGCTGCTGGTGTCGCTGTTGCGGTAGAGAGTGCGGGCGGTGGTGTGGCTGCGGGAGAGGGAAGGTGGCGTCGAGCGAGAGTGGTGATGGTGGTGACGGACGCTGTTGCTGTTGAGTCGAGGTCCCATGGCGGCGGCGGCGGCGGCGGCGGGTTTCTTTCCTGGAAGAGAGGCAGTTTGTTGTTTACTTTCTGGCTGCATTTTGGTGTGTGTTTCTTTTCCACTCCAATTTTGCCAGAGAGAAAATACGGCGGGGTGATGTGTGTATATATGAACGACCGAGATTGTGAAACGCTCCCGGTAGCCGATTACAGGGCTCGATAGATGATGCCCAAGAGCCCTTATCGTGGGGTACGAAGCCGGTCGACTGCACAGTCACAAGCGTATCGTCGGTATCTGTTAGTCTCGCAAAATGGGCGTCTTTGGTTAACAACGTGATGCCGGTAACCTCGATAATGGACAAGGAAAGGGCCAAGGTGGACAACTCCCGACCCGGGGTAATGGTTACAGGAGTCTTGCCAAGATATAAATAAGCAATAAAGAGAAGTAGCAAAAAAAAGAGGGTACGACAAGGGTGCCCATGCGAGCTACTCTGTGCTGCATATATACGGAAGTTGGGTGCGATCTACATTAGGCTCGGGGAAGTGTTTCTTGTTTTCGATTCATGCCGCCGCGCTGCGCAGGGATTAACAGCTAGCCCTGTTTTTTTTTCTTCTTCTTTTTTCCTATACTCTTCTTCTAGCCGAGATAGCGAACCGTCTCAAGTAGACGTGCTAACGGGCATAATGAGGAAAGGGAAATTGCCAAAGGAAGAAAGGAAGAGGCTGCAGGGTGTGAGGCACTAGGCTGTTTTGGCAAGGCTGTCCTTTTGTGTCTCGTAAGGGGTGTGTCCGCAATGAGCATGCACTGGTTTTAAGCGGAGACGGCGAATTCTTATTTTATTTGTATTCAAGTCTGCTTGCTCTTCCTCGATTTGCGTCCTCTTTTACATGCTTGGCGCTGCTTCGTGGCGCGGCCCAAGCTATTGTTGCAAGTTCCACCTGTTATACTATCAAATACATACCTCTTCTGGCTTTGTAAAACACAACAAGATAGACCGGGCAATGTCATTCTCCATCGAGGCTGCGACGTGCCGAAACTCGTGTCCTTTTTCGCCGCCACGGGCCGTCTTGCAGAGTCCGTGAACGGGTTGGGTGGATTCGGGCGGGTTTCATTGCGCCGTGCATTCCGATTTCGGCGACTTTTTGGCACTGCGAGGAAAAAGTAGAAGAAGAAGAATAAGAAGAGGTGTAAGAAGAAGAAGAGAAAAGGTCACGAGTCAAATAACAGACTGTTTAATCGTAATGAGAAGAAAAGCCATGATGGAGTTGGTCGCTCTGTTGAGCAGTTGCTTTGTTATCAATGAGGCTTGCGCAAATGTTTCGTCAGATGAATCAACTCGTGTGCCATATCTACGACTATCCTTTTTTTTTTTTTTTCTTTACTTGAATTTGGGTTACAATACAGGGAACATGCCTGCGCACTCATCACAGATGGAAAACGCAGTGACCGCAGCTGTGACAGTGTATCTCTCCAGATTAATGAGCCAGGAGAGTTGTCAGTGTTTCATCAAGACGGCTAGCGCCAAGTTGTTTCTCGACTGCCCACCCAACTTACACATTTCTCTCTTTGGACATGATGCTTCTTGTCGCAAGTCTTGGACTGCAAAGTACAGATGTGTATTTTGTATCCGGAAACGTGTCGCAACTGTACAAGCAAATCTTTCTACAAACTCTGGGAATCTGAAATGTGCAAAAGAATCAATCAAACACCCCAACATGGATGTTAGCGGGGTACAAGCCGCCAATGTCTCGGCAGTCGTTGCGCGCGGACGTTGATGTGCGTGGAACCAGGTTCAACATCCAACACTAACTTACACCACCAATACCTCTTCATCATCTTCTTCTACTTACAATCTAGCACATATTTTCATGAAACCATTTATCCATCGACCGCTGCTGCACAAAGGATCGTCGTCGTAAAGTAGTGTGTGTCTGTGTGGTCGCCTCACTTACACACGGGGGGCCGCCGCTAGCGCTGCGTCATGGTGAATAAATTAAGAACTATATGTGAGAACTCAGAATCTATAGTACCGGCGTAAATATGGATACGGGGTAGCGCATGCATCTGACCACCCATCGCCCATCCATCTCGCTCTCCAATTTTGCCTATTGGGGAACCAACGCACTAGGGGGAAACCTTTGCGAATGTTTCCGGGCTCGTGGTCAATGCTCGAGATTAGAGGCAACGTGCAAGGCAAGTGCACAACCGCCCACAACCCGTTGAGGCGCATGAATCATCATGATGGGAGATGCGATGCGCAGATAAAGGCCAGTGCGTCGATTTCCTCCACGACTTGGCGAGTTTGACGTGCGAATGTAATCATCATGACAGCTCGCATCTTATCGAACCCCCCCCCCCTTTCACGCCCACCATCCGCCTCATCAATCACATCATCACCAACACCAACACGGAATTCTTCGCTAGGCTACGACTCTACGACCTTTGCACGCCACTAACGTGTTTCACATCCGTCCGCCTGACGAGGTTTGAGCTGCACCTACATACGGTCTGCCTACTCCCTTTCATCTCATCAACCAAGTTACGTCCTCTTAATCATTCATACCGTACCCAGTCCTCCCATTGTCCAGCTCATCTTCCTCGTTGAACCCTCATATCTGTCTACCTTGATGCTCGGCAGCAACATGGTTTCAAAAATCTCAATTTGCAAAGCTAGTAATACTACCTACTTCCCATACTAGCCATTACATCACCCATAGACGTGATCCAGTGAAAACGTTTCCCCTCTGCCCCCCATAAATAATCAAAATCTGATTGCCAGTGCTAGTTTGTAAATGCCCCAATTTTTGCGCCATTGATACTGTTGATGAAAGCCAATTATGATAGCAAGAAATATGATAGCAAGAAAGAATGCCAGCATCACCTTTTCCATCCCACGTCGCGATACGGTTGCATTGCACCACCAAGCTCTTTTGTAGGAAGGACTAGAGGTATCGTGGACAAGAATGCGCAAATTCAATCAATCGAGCCATCACATAGCGCAATATAACCGCATGGCCAAAGTGCCATTCAGTCAAAGCAAGCCAGACAATGCGCCGAGGCCGCATCTCCTTGGTGGCCTGGAAGTCACCATTCGCATCCTCGTCATTCCTCTCTTAGTTAGCGCAGCTCCGTCTCCTGCTCACCCGCCCATCTCTGTATCGGACTGATCGCCATTGGCAGTTGCTTCCTCCTCACTGTCATCGTCATCCTCGTCCTCCTCATCGTCGTCGTCGTCGTCGTCGTCGTCGTCGTCGTCGTCGTCAATCTCAATCGCCGCCGTTTTCGTATCCGCCGTACGGATCGGCGCCGTGTAGGACCCGGCGATTGTCATGGGCACCGGTCGCGCCGTGGCACCAGTCGTCAATGGCGCGCTCGGTTGAGGCGTGGCACCAGTCGTCAACGGCGCACTCGGTTGAGAAATCACCGGAGACGCCGTCGTCGAGGTCGGACCCGTCGTCGCGCCAGTCGCAGGCGATGCTGCCACATCACTGCCCGCCTCAGCCGCCTGACCCCATTTTGGCGTTCTTTGGCTGTCCACGCTGTCGCGATTGCCAGCCGACGCCGAGGCTCCGTCCACCTGCGAGAGTGTCCTCTTTCTCGTCGTCGACGCGGGCGACTCCACCTCCGAGGGGTGTCGATATGCTGTTGATGTCGGCGTTTCCTGACGGGCGCTGAGCATGCGGCTGCGCTCCTCGTCGATTACTGACTTGGACCGTCGCTCACGCAGTCTGATGCCAAACCTTTTGCGCGTCGTGCTCTGCTTGTTGTTGTACAGATTCTTCAGCCGGGCCAGTTCCGCCTTTTGCTGCATCGGCGGCAAATTTGCCGCCTTCTTCTGCCCGTCCTGATACTGATACTCGATCCTGGCCATGGCAGCGTTGAACGCGAGGCGACTGCTGGCATTAAGACCACTGTACGGGTCAGCCTTGGGAGTCCCGGGCCCTTGGGACAGTTGCGGCATGGACTGGCTCGACCTGACGGGGGCTTCCACCTTCGAGGTATCGTTCTGCGACTGTTTCGTCCTCCATACATGGTCCGCGTCGGTAAAAAGTTTCGTCAGCGCGTCGACGTGCTCAGATGTGTAGTGGCCACAGACGCTGTTCTTGACGTGGTATGACAACCCACCGTTTCCGGTAAAGTGCTGCCCGCAAAACAAGCAGTACTCCTTTCCCAATTTCTCGAGCGGAGCTGGTGGCAGTCCGCAAAGCCCGCTGCGCCGGTGCGCCAGCAGCGCCTTGAAGCCTGCACAGGGCCGGTTGCAATTTTCGCAAAAGGCAATGCCGAGTTTCATGATCTCTTGATCAGATGGAAGAATGACTGCCGCAGATGAGGCTGACCGTGGCCCTGACCCGGACAGTTGTGTCGCCTGTGACCCCCTAGGCAGCATCGAGGCCGGCGGTACGGGGATCGGATTCGCCGTAGGAATCACCTTTTCTTGCCGCGGTGGGCCAGTGTAGCTTCCCGCCCCCGTCCCCGTTCCCGTCACCATGTCACGAACGTCGTAGCCTAAACGCTCCGCCCTGCCGAGTGCGTTGACGAGCTGCTGCGCTTGGATAGATTCGAGGCGAAGTGCGAGGGCCTTGTCCAGAAACACGGGGCTCAACTTGGGCAGTAGAATAGGCGCCGCCAGGTCCAGGCCCTCCTTGGACAGGTGCTTGGCAATCTCGCTCGTCGCGGCCTTGACAGCGCGAGCCCCGTGCAGCTCAATGGAGCGGCTCAGCGTGGCCAGAGGAGCCCTGTGAAGCATGGTGCTGCACTACATTCCAGTTCATCGGTCAGAAAACTTGCATTCGATATTCACCCTTGGTCGGTACGTTTTCAAGACTTACGATGAAGTTGCTGTGGTACTCGGAGCCGACCAGCGTCAGCTCCCACAGTTCGCGGACGGCTTGACGCAGAACAGCAGGTTCGTACGCTCTCATCGCATTCTTGGCGTGTAGTACGGCATCTTGGAATGCGTGCGCGTGTGCTGGTGGCATGTTGGGCGACGGAAAGCTGAAGGGCGCTTGCGGCGCCGCCGGGGGCCTCTGCTGTGCCATTGCTGCGGTCGTCATGTCTCTCATAGCAGGTTGGCTGGTTTCCAGTCTAAACTTGACGATTGACATTGGGCGACTGCATTGACCAAAGGTTTGCTTTGGAGGTTGTGTTGCGCAGAGAACGACCTTGGCGGCCAACGCGCGTCAGAAAGCCTCACGAGGGGGACGGAGTGTGTCTGTGCAGGAATTCTGGGATCGAGTGAATTTGTGCGCTTCATTCGCATCCGGATATGAAACGTAAGTTGCTTTGGTGAGCCAGGTGGCAGGCAGTGAATGAAGGTGTGCCGTTTGTTCCCCCCGTTTGTTGAGTGAGGCGCGGCCGGACCCGTTCACGTCGTAAAGGTTGCCGTGCTCAGACACATGAATCGATCTTTTCCGATCGGAATATGGCCCGCAAACCAGCCGAGCGTCGCAAAGTTTAGACTAGGAAATCTGATGCGTGCAAGATCGTGAACTGACTCTCTCTCTCTCTCTCTCTCTAAATTTCGGTGCCCGATGATGCTTCTGGTGATGGCCACCAGGGGTGATGCATGCTTGTCGCGTCTTGTCGCCAGGGTAAGAATTATCCACGATGCTAGCGTGTTCCATCATCCGCCTATCATATTGCTCACTCGATTATTTCTGCCTTGTGATTTAGGCATACATAGCACAAGGGTTAATCAAATTTTCTCTGCGAAACTTGTGGGCCCCTTATGCATTCATGCCTAATTTTGACTAATTAATTTACGGGATCTAGTCCATGCTATTTCTAGGCGGATTCTCATATAGCTATTTGAAGCCATTCCGATGGATCCATACATGAACAGAGCCAAAGCCGACATTCCGATGGATCCGTACATGAAACATGAAAACCAGAAAGAGTAACAAAGCAACAGAGCAAGGCCAATTCCTATTGTTTTAAGCCGGCCAGCAAGCCTCGTTTCAGACTCCATTCCTAATGCATTCCATGTGCTTCATATCAACGTCTTCCACAGGCTCGCATGTAATCTTGCAGTCTCCCGTCATCACCACCCTGTCAGCCGGCGCGCCAGTCCCCCAAAACTCTGCATGAAGCGCATAAAAGTCCAATCGTCCGTATGACTCGGCCGCCATTCTGCCGAGACAATTGTCCAGCGGCTCGTACCAAAGATTCCGCAGTCGAGCAGGATGCGTCGAATTGACGGTTCGGACAGTCTGTCTCGGATACGCCCACGAGAGCCCAAAGAAGCACTTCTTGTCTGCAAGCTCGCAGCACGTCATGCGCTGCAGCCTGCTCTTGACGATCACGTCGCGCTGGTGGACCAGAAAGCTGTACCGGCTGACCCATACCTCGTCTCGCCACTTCTGCTTTCCACCCTTCAGCCTGTATAGCTTTGGCCAGGTCGGCGTCTCTACCAGCCCGAGGTCCATGGCGCGCTGATGGCGTCTCACCCATGCCCGAAACCCAAGGTCATTGTGCCCGATGTATGAGTCGAAAAGCGAAATGATCTGGTCCAGCTCCAGCAGCAGTTCCGTTTCTGTGTATGCATCGTGGACGGGAAGGTTGTTCCACGCTCTGAATAGCTTCGTATAATATGTGTCTGCTTCTGACCAAGGAAATGTTTCTGTAGGATTCGAAATCTTGCATAGAGAAAATGTATCAACACAGTCGCCCGACTTGCATGTGGTTGACAGGCTCTTTTCCTGTGCCATGTCCATGTTGAGTGCTGTAAAGAGTGTCAGAATGCGAGTGTCATTTGCATACTTTTACAACCAAAGGTAAATATGGTGGTGTATAATGGTGTGTCTCGCAGAAAAGACCTTGCCTGAACTCCATGGCCACGTAGGTGAAGCTTCATCCTTGCGTATATGCAGGCGCGAGCTTCGCGAATCGCTTGGTGCTCAGCACCTGCCTCAACCAAAGCTCATCTCTGAACCTGCCATTCACGGGGATGACTTTGCTGTCAAAGACCAACAGGTGTATTTCTTTTTTTTTTTTTTTTTGGAAAATCACGTGGCGCTCGGCTTAATAGAATGTGAAGCCGCAGTGGCGCGTGTTGCGTAGTGAATGCAAATCTGATATTCGGATGAGTTGGCCCTAACTTGGGTCGCTGTACAAATCATCATGCGCTAGCAAAAATAATGACCAAAACAATCGATTGTAGACAGACAAGGTAAATCATTGAACAATAATTTCTGTTTCCTTTCCATGCGCGCCTGTCTTTACTCGCCGATACAGGCAACCATCAGACGGCCGTAGTCGCCCGATGTCTCACCCTTGATGCGGCTGGCGAGGCTGCGGCGGTAGCGCTGCTGATAAGCGCCCTTGATATTCGCCAGCTCGCTGCGGTCCCAGTGGTATCGGACGACGCGACCGACTAGAAGTTCGTCCTTGGTGCCCATGCCCGCCATCGAGTCTTCAAAGAGCTGCGCGGCATGCATGTATTTATCGACGGCGTGGCGGAGCTGAAAAAGAAGGGCGTCCTTCATGTGTCCAGAAAATTCCTGTGTGAATTGTCAGTATTGTCATCACAACCTAGACAGATCTTTTACATACCGATTTGACGACTGATTCGAGATCCTTGTTGAAGCGCTGCTTGTAGCCATGGTCGATGGCGCGTAGCTGGTTGTCACTCCTGCTGGTAAAGATGCTGCAAACCAGAATTTCATCGGTACCCATCTTGCCCTCGGTTGCCTTGTACAGTTCCATGACATCGCTGTCGATCTGCTGGGGAACAACGTGCGCCGCGTCCTCAGCACGGTTGGCAGCCAAGACCATCATGAAGTGACGCTCCGTCTTCATGCTGAGGTCGCCTTTGACCGTGTCTTCAAGACTGCGACGGAAGGTCTTGTAATAGGTTTGCTTGATGGCCCTCAGATCAGCGTTGGAGCGGGACAGCAGAACATCGTTCAGCACGAGTTCCTTGGTGCCAGGGCCGGACATGGCGTCAAACAGATTGTAGACATCGGCAAGGAGGGGGCCGCGAGCCAGCTGCAGCAGTCCACGCTCAAAGTATCCGCTCGTTTCCGACTTGAGGTCGTCCGTTAGTGTGCGCGAGAAGTTTCGGGAAAAGGCCTCGCGAATGGCATCGACTTGGAGAGGGTCTTTGTTGGATAGGACATGAATCAGGGCCTTTTCGTCGGTGCCGAAGCCTTTCATGGCGCTACGGAGGGCCTGCGCATCGCCCGACGCATCCCAGTTGATTATCTGCGGAGGACCGTAGCCAAGCGAAGGCGGCGTCGGAGGCGACGCGCGAGGGGGAGGAGCGCCGTATTGACCCGGCGGAGGCGCGCCGTAGGGCGGCGCTTGATGGTGGCCGCCACCGTACTGGGCGGGAGGCGGCTGGCCATAGTGCTGAGGAGGAGGAGGCTGGCCGTAGCCTTGCTGGGGAGGAGGGGGGTATTGGCCGGGCGGCGGCTGATTGTATCCGCCATGTTGAGGAGGGTATTGCTGGTGCTGGGGTGGATATTGGCCGTGCTGCGGAGGATAGCCGCCATGCTGCGGAGGATGTTGACCTTGAGGCGGGGGGTATTGCTGTCCGTGACCTTGAGGAGGCGGTTCTGCGAGGGCGTATTGTCAGTCATGGATGCGTTTCATGAGCTGGGTGCGACTCACGGCCGTAGCCTTGACCACCGTAGCCCTGGCCACCATAGCCCTGGCCGCCATAGCCTTGGCCGCCGTAACCTTGGTACGACATTTGCGAGTGAGGGGTAGAAGATGCGGTCTTGATATTTGTCGGCGACGGAGCGCGAGGATGCCACAATGCTGCCGTGAGGCCTTTATTTACTCTAAAAATTAGGTGTGTTGATTCGAAAAGTACTGTGGAAAAGGCCAAGTAAAAATTATGGCGACGTGGGCGATGACGACGATGACGATGGGCGCAAGCTTCGGCTGTGCCCCTCTAAAAGTAGTGCTGCGCCTACCTAGTAGGTGGTTCTCGGTGGTCCAGCGGGCAGGCACCGACGAGCCTTTATTATAGAGGTACGGTAGCAAGTTAGCAACGGTCCTACTGTCTCGCAGAAAGATGGTCGACGCCACTTGCAGCTGGCAGATGACCGCCCAAATAGGCTGATTTCTGATTTCTGATTCCTGATCAGTTGGTCGGTTTCTGCAGTTTTGGTGGTGCGCCTTGGCGGAGCTTTCTAACCACCCCACCGAGGACAGCTTCAAGCCACCCATTTTGTGAAGAGGCAGAATAGGCAACTGGCAAAGAAGACAAGCCCTTGAAGACACAGAGACCTAAGTCATCAAATTTCCCATGATTAACTTCTGTACACATGTCATGGCACTGCTGCTAATTGTGTTCGTGTCAGGGAAGCGGCCCACCACGTTGCGTGCCACAGGGATACCATGTCCGATACGGACTTTTACAATGTCGCCTTGATGGATGAACCCCACCGGGTACAATGTGCCAGTTTCCATCAGCTCCAAGTTGAAATCTTCTAGACCAAATCAATATGCTTCCATTACATGAGACTGTTTTGATTGCCGCCTCCCTTTACATAGTATAGTCACTGTGACTATCTTGGAATGTGATGGGACGACTGGATGCCGAGCCTCCTCCAGCACCGCCACAAGAACCGTTGGAGCGTGGCGTGGCCAGCTTGCCACTTGCAACGCAATCTGATCAGCGCCAGTTACAGCGGAGAAGTTGGGGGCTGCGGCAGGGGATGCGGCAGCGATGGACAATGCAGACAATGCGAAAAGCGAGAGAAGGATCGGACGATTGGGATTTCGGTCAGTGCCGCCGAAAATGTCGTGCATTCGAATCTGCAAGCCTCGAATGGCGCTTGCAGCGGACAAGGGAGACAATATCAAAGAAGTGGCTGGGGAGGTAGGGAGGGTCCAAGACTGCAAAATGGAACCTGCCTGGAACACTGGAACAAAGGTGCTCAGAGCTGTAAAAACAGAATTTAGCGCTTTCCAACCCCACTCGTAACCGCTAAACGTCCCTGAAGCTGAGCTGAGGCGCCCCACTCTCCCGCTGCAGAGTTTCCCTTTCCAGCCAACTGCAGCAACAACACCCAACCACCATTTAATATTTTGGCTTTACCAGCCACCGACTTCACGCACCCTTTTTCATCAAACTGCTTGTGCGTTGCCAGCCCCCATCATGGACCGGGACCGCAGAGGAAAAAGGCCATCGCGCCCATGCATTTGCGAATCCTTCATCTCACCTCTCTTGCATATACGATTTTCTTCTCATCACGCTGATCTTTCGCATCGACCTAATCTCGCACTCTTGACTACTTGGAATCGCCTCGTCTGCTCACTGTCGCAACATACTTTGAACTTGAGTACCACGACAGTCTCAGCGGCCTTGAGCTGCTCACCCCTCTCACCCTTCTTTTCACTCTCTCTATCTCTTCACTCTTTCTCCTCACACAATCTCTCTTGATCTCTCCGAAGATGCGCACTTCGGCCACTCTCCTCGTCGGCCTTTCAAGTTGCATTGCCACCACGGCCGCGTTTCCTCGCATCCGCATCTACAACTCGGCTCGAGACGCCATCCTCGCCCACGCTGTCAATGTCAACCAAAAGGCACCTTCGTACTCGGTCGTGCCCTTGGAGCCCGGCCCTGCCACGCAGACGGAAGGAAACCCTGGCGATGATGGCAGCAGCACCAGCGGTGGAAGCAGTCCAACCTCCACCGGCGGCCGTGGCAGCCCTCCTCCTTCGCAAAGCGCTGCAACTGTTACAGTGACCGAGACTGTTACGCAGACGCAAACGAAAGGCGCTGTTACAAAATATGTCACGGTGACGGCGAATCCGGAGACTGTCACGGCTGGCCCTAAGACGGTGACGGTGCCAACCTTTGTTACAAAGGTTGTGAACGACACTCAAACAGTCACGGTATCTAAAGTCGTTACCAGCATCCTGAACGATACAAAGACGGTTACTGTTCCCACTACTGTCGTTGAGGCCAAAACTGTGCTCGTATCTACCACCATTGTCGAGCCCTCTACCGTTGTCGTCTCCGTTTCTCCCACGACCTTGGTTACCGTCACCACCGTGAGCGCCGGCAACTCATCCACTGCTCCTGAAGCTGCCACTACCTCGAAAACTATTACCACCGTTGAGCATAGCACAACTTTGACTACGTCCAAGTCTTTGACCACTAGTGAAAAGCCGGCTTCCACAGAATCCACCTCCGCACAAACAACCTCGGAGTCTGCCACCCAAACTAGCACACACGCGAGATCCTCTTCTCAGCCCACGGGCATACAGACTACTCCCGGGACAGCGGTTTCCATGGTTTCTAGTGCGAGAACTACCACGACTTCTTTGGCGGGAACTGCTTCGACCACCAACGCGCCTTCGTCGTCCACGCCACCGGTTGACGATGGCCAGTGGACTCACACTTTTGACAATGGCCAGTGGCACCCTCCCTACCCCCCGTCCAACGCCACTGGCCGACGTTTTTGAGAGCTATCTGAAACGAAATTTACGATTACCCAGGATAGAATTTGAACGTCTCACGACATGTATCAGAGTGATGGATTGAGGGTTGCACGACTGGATGGAAACCGGTGAACAAGGATGTTTGCCACACATCTATACGACGGCTGATTTTCGCCGGATATAATTTTTTTTCCCTATGTCTCACAAAAGCTGGCAGGCTTTGGGCAACACCACCGGCACAATGAAAGCACAAATGCCCAATATGCTATATACACACACGGCGTTTTCCCTCCCTGTATAGATATTACTACTACATTATTTCCCCTGCATATTAGATATATATTGTACTTAATATAAAACTCTTTCCTATTCAAAACGAGTGGCATGCAAAGATGGGATCAAGTGAATGTGACACAATGTGTGGATTGCACACTGCTGACGAACCCACCGCGTGCGGCATGCAACAGCAGCAAACGGGCCGCTTACGATTGTTCTCGCGTTTGTGTGATGCATCGCGCCGACACTCTGTGTGAACAATCGCAAGGGTCGCCATGTAGCACGAAATGACCTGCAATACGGGCCTCTGCATCTCCTTGGATCAAGAATCGTTGCCGTCATTTGAGCTGCGTCAGAGACGAGCGCTTGCAACTTACAATCCTCACCATCAAACCTCGAGATCCAGCAAGCGCCTCACACGCAGCAAAACGCTCTCTCTCGTTTCCTGACTACGAAACCGTCATCATACACGACCATTCTACTTTTATCACAATGGAAATCGGCTTCATCGGCCACGAGCTCTCCGCCACCACCGCGCAAGAGCCGTCGTCCTCCCCATCGCCCACCACGTCTCAGCAGCAACCAGCATCCGCCACCATCGACAGCCAGGCCGTCATGACGTACATCCCCGTCGAGCGCATCGTGACCGAGGTCGACGCCGTCCGCAACACCATCCTTGTGGGGCTGCTCATCGCGCTCGTCGCCGCGAGCGTGGCGCTCGGCGGCCTGGCAATTTACTGCTTCCGGAGGCGCGCGCGGAGGAGGCTCTAGAGCAGCTACCAGGCGGAGCTGCGGGCGGCGCAGCGGAACAAGAACGATGAGGAGAGGGCGGCGGAGTAAAGAAGGGTGCGCGAGCGGGTTGTTTCGTCGAGGGTAGTGGTGGTTGTTGAAGGGGGCGTGAACAGGGATAAGAGAGCTACAGGATGTTGATTTGCTTTTGAGAGATACCACTCTGAGTTTACAAATGCGTTTTACTCGCTTTCTAGAGATGATAAATGACAATGGTCGCGACTGTTTCTTTGCTTTCCTCTGTCCTGTTAGCTAGTGCTGACATGATCTTCCAAGAATTGAGTGCCGTCAAGCAAATATGCTGGCGACCGGAGGATAATCGGCCGCCGGTGCCCTATCACAGACTAGGCAATTATATAGTTTGCCGTCACAAGCAACCAGGGATTGCCGTTGTCTCCATCAACTTGCTTCTGCGATAACAGGGCGCTGACCGCCATACGGGGTAGGAACACTGTTCTTTCGTCGGCATCCTCCGCCCGCCGTTGATAACAAGTCTAGTTCCCGATGTACGAGCCCACTTTGAATCAAGAGAGCTAATAAGCGGCAGATGACTAGACTTCATTACTGGGGAAAAAAAAGGAAAATAAAAAACGGCTTCGTGTTATCTTTCCGAAAGGGTCCTCTCTCTCTCTCCACCTGCCGCCCACACCAGCTGCAAAGAAGATCTTCATGTGGGTTGTAACATGAGTCGCGTTATCTGCAGCCTTGCACAACTTCTTCTTGCCAACTTCAACAACCGGCCTTGACAGGGTCACGCTATCGGTAAAGCACTTCATCCAGGCTATCAACCAAAGTGGTTGTTACTGTGGCTGAGGCTCCGATGCTACGCCGGCCACTAAAATTTGTATAGGAGCAGAAGCAGCGCCATCGGCGACCGTGTAATACACCACATTAACCAACACATCCGTCCATCGAGCGCTTCATGAGGTCTAATTCCGTAGTAAATTATCATGATAGTTTCAAAATTACATGCAAAATAATAGATTCTAGTCATGTGCTAACTTTGTATAAATTACTATAGGGGAGCCGGCGTCAGCGTCTAACAGGAGGGCCACTAAATCGAGAACACCCTAATATATTCGAGACCCAAGGTCACTTTGCCAGCTGTAGCCAATCAAGAGCCAGCGTTCTAAGTACGCCTTTGTACCTGTAAAGAAATTCCCCCGCGGCTACCTTCTAGCTGTGCTAGCCTCTCGATATCTCTTCTGTTTTTCTATTCGGGGCGCTTTTAAGGGCTTTTTAGAGCCTTATTGCAGATTTTTTTTAGGCCTCTGGCAGGCTCTTAAGAGGCTAGCAGAGTGCTGGACTCTATGTGAATTGATTTGTAGTGACCTTGAATGGTGAAGTGACTTGTGCCAACACATCATGTTCTTATCGGAACCTCGATAGGGCTTATCATTTAGCGGCCCTCCGCCTCCCTCACCAGCCTCGCTTTGGTTACAACTTTGATGAATTGGTTTATAGATAGCGCGGCCCGCCTTGCCATTTACTTTTTCCGAGTAAAACAACTACTTATCAAGTTTCTCACGAATCGGCTTCAGCAGGTTTTGCCTCCAACAACCGCCAGGATTCAGCAGGTTCGCCTGATCATAACCGCTCCCCCGAAGACTTCTTGTGTACTCTCTCCCAGCACATGCCCGAAAACAACATTTATTAACCATCTTTGAACTTTTTGTTACATGTATTGAAACGATACCCCTCCTTTCTCTTCTTATATTCTCTCCGAGATGGATGAAGATCATGGGCCTCAATCCATTACCCCAGCACACTCTTCGCGCCGCACCGTGGGTTCCCGGCTCCGCGCCGTGAAGCGAGCCCTGACCACCAAAAAGGGCCTCATTGGCGACTACGACTATGCCTTTCTCTTCCGCCCCAATCTGCCGTTTATGCGGCGTTCCGCCTCGAGCAATCCCTTTTTCGGGCTCAACGACCGCGTGCCCGTGCTGCTGAGCCTGCTCCTGGGTCTGCAGCACGCGCTGGCCATGCTCGGCGGCATCATCACGCCGCCGCTGCTGCTCAGCGGCACGTCGGGGGCCAATCTCGAGGTGCACCAGCAACAATACCTCGTCTCGACGGCGCTCATCATCTCCGGCATCCTATCGACGATTCAAATTACCCGGT
>JAPFSE010000973.1:0-40506 GCA_030777785.1 Beauveria caledonica | reverse complement strand
AGCTCGTGTAGCGTCACGTCCGCTGCTGCTGCTGCCCGTCGTCGATGATGTCTTTTTTTGCCGCGTCCGTCATGCGCGCGCGCTTCTTTTCGGCCATGAACGCCCACGCGGCGCGGTTTGGCCTCGGCGCTGCTCGCAATGTCCGGGTAGTTGAGGCCGGACAGGAAGGCGCGAAGCCGCGACGCTGCCAGAGCGTCTCCCACGGCGCGCGCCGCTGCTCGGGCGTGTGCTCCGTGTAGGACGTCCAAGTGCTGGCGTTGGACAGGTAGCCGTCCTTGCTGGCGTACTTTGCGTGGTGCAAGACGGCGGCGGCTTGTAAGCTCCCGCGGGATGCACGGAGACAACTGCATAATATCCCCGCGATTTGTCCCAAGTAGTACGCGGATGTATCCGCGAAACAGGTTTTAGCTGGTCTTTCGGGTTGAGCCTCCCGAAACCTTGTCGAAAGTCTCTGTGCTGCGGATTTTGAGTAAGGAGGGTGTAACTGCCAAAGTGTCTCAAGTGGAAGCGAGGCCATCGCGTGGATATTGGGACGCCACGCCGGTCTTTGACGTTTTGGGCCGGCATATCAAGCCATGTCAAGAAGAAAGAGAAAACAGAGGAAGACGGTCTTTTGAGGCTGGCTGACGAGTTTCTTTCTTCTTCTTCTTCTTCTTAAAAAAACACACATCTCACTACCTGCGCTTTTTCATCGCTGCACCATGGGGCTTTCTCTCGACAAGGAATTCGCTGCAATGATTTGCGCCGTTTCAGGCCACCTTGAACAAACCAAAGCCCAAAATCCACGACGTACAAGGTCCAAGGTTTGCCATGGCTTGTTTAACCGGAGCTGACACACCTGCCCCTCTACCGGAAGGTACTGCGCAGGAGACTCTGTCGGTGCCAGCTCAAGACAGCCTCAGTATCCCGCTATGGCGTATATCCCGAAAGCCCGACTCCGAGCCCACGGACAATAGGCCTGTCCCTGCCGTGATGTACATGCACGGCGGCGGCTTCGTCGCACTCGGTGTGGACGGCTTACCTGGGAGGAGCAGCCAAGGTCGGCGGAGACGAGGTGCCCGTTTACGCGGCTCTGGCAGACTGACGGACGCGGCTGGGCTGCCGCCGCTTACAATGCATGTTGGACAGCTGGATTTGTGAGTCAAGGAGAACGTGCGCTATGCGTCGCTGTTTCTGGAGGCGGGCCTTGAGACGGGGCTGCGTGTACTGCCTCGGCTGCTGCACGGGTTCGACGAGCTCACAAAGGATCTTGCAGCTAGTAAGGACCGCTTTGCTCTTCAAGTCGGGTTATGAAGAAGTTGTTGGAGGATTGAGTAATTCCAATGGAAGCTGTATTTGATTGACGTGATGGAATTTGCACAAGTGACTGAAGCTGGGTGATGAGACGGCTGGTACGTGGACTTGCATCGGAAGCAGCGTCATGCATGCAAAACGTGCAAGGTCAATTTCGTGTAAAGCTACACTCGGCTTATTTGAAATCGACTAGGCATATCCAAAGCACTCGTTCTTGTTTTATCAGCTGCCACTCAGTGTAATGCAGTCACATCATCTGCTTCACCGTAGACCGAGTTGAGCCGCAGTGGATCAAGAGAGTGCAACGTAGCATCTCCAACTGGTATATCATCGCCGCTGTATAGGCAGACAAACCCTCAACAGTCAAAAGTCAATACGAAGTCGTGACCACGGCCAACTCTGCATCTATCAAAGCGCGGCCGAATAAGTTTCAGCGCGCAGCATCAGACAAGACATGGGCCGACCGACGACTGTCCGAAATCCATGTCGCATAGATGTAATAGAACCACACACACACATCTCAACCGGATACAGAGTCTAGAATTATAATGGTTTGTGTCTACTGATCGGCTCCCTGCAACATCGGCCATCCCTAGCTAGATATATACCCGTTGTTTCGGTGACAATGGGTGGCAGACGTTGTCGCCCATCTATCTATCTGCATATTTGACAAATCATTTATCGGCTCATGCTACGCCCACAAGATTGGGGGATCCTGTGACACAATCGCAATGCATGAAAAAGGCTAAAATGCCAATCATTCCGGAAATATCAATCTCGCCCACTCAGTGCCGTCACCGCCTCGCCGTCCCCCACACGCAGACAAACCTCTGCTTCCAAGTTAGGGTCAGGGCCAGATATAGTTGATGGAACCGTGCTCTGAGTCGCGCGAACGACGCTCGTCCGGGATCATTGCAAAAACCATCATGCCCTTGGAAACAAGCTAAATCAACCATCGCAGTCGTCAATGAGTTCTTTCCGCCTTGGGCTCGAGTTTGGGCCCAAACTGAAAAATGATCGCGACCCCTCCGACCAACAGCCGCATCAGCACCTCCGCCGTGCGATTTATACTTTCTGGGCAAGTGTCGCAAAAAAAAAAAAAAAAAAAATCTTGATTCCGCGGCGGACTATTTAAATCCGAATACCCCTCGGAGGCTCTTGTTTCAAACCGTTTCGCCCTACAGCCCTGGACCTGGCATGCCATCCTTATGCAGAGCGCATTTTTGCGCCGACCAGAGCCGCGTTCAGCGTATTAGACGCTTCGTCGCCTCTCCTCAACTCCCCCCCCATCCCCGCTCACCAACATCTTTATTGGCCGGCCGGCAGAGCATAAAAAGGCCAATGAGGCTAGTGAGGACACTGGCTCCAAGACCTTGGATGTCGGTGATTTTTTTCGTTTACTAGCCCCGACTATGCGCACCCATGGCTCGTTGTGGTGGCGTTGTGTCTGTGTCTGACGGTCTGGACCTGAAGTGAGCGCGTTTACCTTTTCTACTTTATGCGACGAGATGGTGCATACCGATGAGAGCGGGGGAAAGGAGGAGGAACGACGGCATCAATCTGACAGAATGCAAGAGCAGGGGTCGCAGGCTGGAGAATGGTGTCATTAACTACATGACGTCCACTTGCTTCTCTGAATCCTCCTTTTAAATAAAGGATCGATTGGCCAACGAGGAACTTGGCTATTACCGTTCTGAGCAACAGCTTTACTTGAGATAATAACCTATCTTGTCCCCATCCGGCCTCTTTGCCAGCCATGCTGCTCGCGCTTTCATCCTCCCCGAGTCGAATGAGGTAGGAGACCATGGTCGAAAGGAGCGCCCACCCGCTGGCCCATGCCATGGGATGGCTGTACGCCGGGGCCGTCTTTGCATTTGCCGTTTACGTCTGGACGAGATGCAAAGCCAAACGTTGGAACTTGGATGACTACTTTTATACCGCTGCATTTGTAAGGGAACTCGATCAACGCCACAGACGAACACGAATCGGACTTGAGCGAGACGACTAATACAAATCCTCTCTCTATTTTTTTCTCTCCTAGATATCTGCCATTGCTCATGCCATCTTAATCGCCTTTTGTATTGTGCACAGCCACGGCCGCCCTCTTCACCACATGCCCAGACCAGACGCCGCGCAGATCCAACTCGTATGTTTTTCGCAACGCTCATCCGCAGAAAACCAAGCAAAGCCCGTCCTGCTAAAACAAACACCACTAGTTACAATACGTTGCACAGCTTCTGTATCTCCTTTCGCTCGGCTTCGCGAGGATATCCTGCGCCCTCTTCGTCAGTGCCGCCGCGCAGGCCTCTCCCCTCGTCTGGCCCGCGAGGACTGCCGCCGCGCTGTCCGGCTCATGGTCCATTGCCTCGGTACTGTGCCTGACACTTCACGGTGGCAATAAGCCCTGGGTGGGCGTCCCGGGCGAATCTTTGGTAAGTCAACCGTTTCCCTTGTTTTTTGTTGACGACAAGTAACCCACGTCTGATCTTCCCCTCTCCCTTGTCAGTTCTTGCGATGGGTGGGCATTGAAGCCACCAGCATACTTGTCGAGCTTGCCCTCTTTATGCTATCCATCAGCTTCATCTGGTTCTTGGATATGTCAAAACTTCGACGCACGTGTCTGATGGCAGCTTTTGGCACGCGTCTCCTGTAAGAGATTCGCCGTCCCCGTGGAGCCTAGACAAAGGCGTGCTGACCTCACATTCTTTACAGCCTGATACCCATCATCGCGGCCCGCCTCGCCCATCTTCACCCCTCGCACAGATCCTCCCCAACCTCCGTCACGCCCTCTATCCTCACCGAAGCCGCCCTCGCCTTATCCATCATGACCGGCTGCGCCACCGCGCCGCGCTCTCTCCTCGCCGCCCTTCCCCCACCAACCTACCACGCCCCCAGCAGACCCCTCACCATCTACACCTACAACCGCTACCGCCGTCTCCGCAAAAGCAACCGCAGGTCCTCTGCATGGATGAAAACACTCGGCGCTCGCATCGTGCGCCCCGTCTCGACGCCGGATCTCGCTTGGCTGCCGTACCAAGGCTTCTCGGAGACGTCCGAGGCGACGGCGTACCCGCCACGGGTGCACATTTCGAGCGTGTCTCGTGAGGCAACGTCGATGATGCCGGAAGAAGAGGATCTGTGGCCGCAGAGGATGACGATTCAGAGAACGACCGAAGTTTCGGTTCAACATACGCGAAAATCCCGCCTGTACAACCTTGGGCGCAACGACACAGCAGTGTAGATTCAGCACTATGCGTAATTGCCTACGCCGAAGGGCGCATAGGCTACTTCCTACTACACTATACACGCGTGGTGTGTAGATTTACACGTCACTTAATATACAAAATACTGCAAAGTGGAACAATCGAAAAAGAATTCGGACAGTATTGTGTCTGCAATCTTCATGTCCAAGTTTAAAAGCACATCCCTGGCAACATGTTCATATACGCAACTGCTCAATCAAAAAGCAAAAACGCCCGAATATTCCCAACCAATGATCCCAATATCATAACGTCGTATCCTAGTCTCTTCCAAGTACAAGGTGCCAAGCCCACCATTCCTATATCATCCGTAGTCGTCCACGTCCCAATGCAGAAACAAGTTCCCCCCCCAAAACGCCAGCAAATGTAATTGGGAATAAAATGCAAAACTCAAAAGAGAAATTACAGTGCCCATTGGATCAGCTTCAGGACTCAATCGTCTCTTGCTGTACTTTGATGGCCACGGCATCCCACCAAGTGCTGTGCGCAGCGCGGTCCACCGATCCAACCTTGTCGAGGAGATCGGAAATCTGCCTGACGCGGTCGACAAATTCCGATAGACCCAGGCGGGCAAGCTTCTCACCTGCCGAATTAGCCGCCTTGACCTTTTCATTCGCCGACGAGGAGCCAGGCACGAGTCTGGCGAGAATATTGCCGCGAAGTCGCGTGAGGAGTAGGCGAAGTACTGGCTGAGTTGGCTCGATGCCGGTCCGAGCCATCTCTCGCGACGACTCCAAAACCTTGCGCACCAGCTGCCGCAGCTGCGCTCGTGTTGCCGTGGGCATAGATCGGCCAGCCTCCAGTGCCGCCATGGTGCCGTCTAGTGCGGTATCAAGTGATGGATGCTCGTTCTCAAGCACGGCGAGAATACGCGAAGCCTCCGTTTTCCACTGGGAGCGAACATCTCGCTTGAGGATGTTCTTGCATTGCAGCAACACAGCACCGACAGTAATGATGCGTTGTACCATGGTCGAGACCTTGGCAATGCGTGCAATGTCGAGGCGCAGCATTTCAGGTACCTGCTCGGGCGACACCGGGAGAGAAAGCGTCGTAAATACATCTACGAGCATCTGTGCATAGAAGCGTGACGCAGTGGGCCGCGATCTGGGATGGTTGATACCTTCTGGGTCGCGGCGTTGCACCTCAGCCATGACCTTGTTGACAGCCTCGCGCCAGGCATTTTCAGCCACGCTGAGGCGAACTTCACCGGCTGCAATTTCTTGTGCAAAGCGCTTTGCTTCGTACTGTGCCGCAGACTCGATGAGTTGCGGCGCAGCCATGCGCATCAAATAATTGACGTAATCGCAAAGCATGACATCAATGAACCCGAGTAGCGCTTCGACTCGATCAATGACATTGCCGTCATTGAGCCTTTCCCGGATCAGGGTATTGACTTCCTCGTCGCGAAAAGGTGCACAAAGCTTGGGCAACAAGGAAGCCATGGCAGCAAAGAACTTTTCATACGAGAAGTTGCCGAGGTAAAACTGCCGCTCTGCCAGTTCGGGGTCAAGTATCTCGCCAATGAGGTTGTACATCGAGTTGCCAGGCTTGAGTAGCCGTTGCAGCTTATCCCTGATGTTGCTTGCCATGTTGAGGAAGATGCGAAAGTTAGCTTCTTGATCATCTGCTTGGGCAGTAGCGCGCATGTGTGCCCAGACAGGTCTAGTCATTGCCGCTTGCTGCTCGACGTAGTCCTCTGCAGGTATCTGGTACTCTTTGTTGATTGCGAGCTCATGCACAACAACACGATTGTCTGGGATGAGGCCCATCAAGCCAGCCTTGGGGGTGAAAGATTGCTGCTGGCTTGTGCTGTGACCTTGACCTCGGCTGAGTGGTGTCGACGGGGGCGTGAGGTTCTGCGACTCGGGAGATACGAGGCTGTTGGCAGTAGCAGAAGCATCGCCAGCCGAGTTGTCAGCGACTCGCGGTCTGGTGTCGCCGGTATTTTGCTTCTTGGCCTTGCGTGCTTTGCGTGCCTCCGCAACAGCTTTGAAGATTAACTTCTTTCCTTTCTCCTGACCAGCCAGTCGCTTGATGCGTACAATCAGCATGAGCTGACTTTGTTCAATGCTCTGTCGGTACAGAGCGGCGGCTGCATCATCGGTGCTTTCTTTGACTGTTTGGTAGATGGCATCTAGTTCGACAAACTGCATGACCATGACTTCAACAAGGGCGTTGGAATCGCGAGACTTCCAGGCGATGAACGCGTTGTAGAATACGGCATATGCCTCGGGAATAGCATTGCGCATAGAGGGTGGGATCGTGTAGCGGTTGCCGGGTGTAAGCCAAGTAAGAATGTTCTCAAATGTGATGAGGAGATCCTTGGCTTTACCAATAAGGTCTTGCAACTGGGGGTTATTCAAGTCGGCAGCTGGCAGGCGATTGGTCGCAGCCGCGACAGTGTCATCGGCGTTTGAATCGATGGAGTCATCCTTTGTGCTGAGAACTTTGTTGGGTTGTCCGAGGATGAGGAAAGCACTCATAAAGGTGCGGCAAGCAGCCATCTCAGCAACAGAGTTGGGCTCGCCTTCTTGCAGCCCACAGAGACGCAACAAGCGTGCAGCCACATGCAAGACATTTTCTTGAGCGAGCAACGCAGCGACGGTGTCGAAGTCAGTGTCTCTAATGCTATCAATGCTCAGGCCAAGACTATTGAACTCATCGACAGCTCGCTTGCGGACAAGACCGCGCCACCAGCCTTGGATGGTGCAGGCGGCGTCCTCGTCGGACAAGTTGCGAGCCTCGCGTTGGCCCAGGTGATCCAAGACGTCGACGGGCTTCCTGGAGGCGCTGTTGACGCGGACCTTGCGAGAAGTGTTTTTGGAGAGAAGCTCCTCTCGGCGGCGCTGGGCCTCGGCCATGCGCTCCTCGAGTTGGGATTTGATGCGGGCAACCTCTTGTTCACGTTTCTCCTTGGTCTGCTCGGCAACTTGCTTCGCTTTGCGCACTTCCTCGGCACAGGTGGCGGCAATCTCGGCAAGGTTGCGCTCTCGCGCCTGTTGGGCCGCGAGAGCCTTTTCTTCTGAAGCCTGTCCACGGGGTGCAGCCTTTGCGACGGCCGCTCTCAAGCGAACCTTTTCGGCATGAGCAGCCCTGTCGGCGAGGCGGGCCCTGCGATCCTCAAGAAACGAGGCGCGGCGAAGGTGTTGGGCGAGATACTTGCTCTGCTGGTCGGGATGAGCGGAAGATGCATGGATGGAAGAACAGCGCGAGTGAGCCGAGGAAATGGAGTTGCGTCGAGAGGAGGCAGCCGAGTCACGGCGGCGAGCGTGGGAGGGACGGTAGAAACGGTCGGCGATGCGCGGCGGCGGCGAATAGATGCGAGCATCCTGGTCGCGGGTATCTTGGTCGGTTGGTGACATGGCGAAATCGAGATCCAAGTCGAGGTCCATGGCGTGGCCGTCGGAAGGGTCGCCGTTTGACTCTTCAATATTGCGCGAGGGCTCGCTCAAGTCCAAAGATGGTCGTCGCATCTTGGGCTGTGATGAGAAGTCTATGTGGGCAAAGTGGCTGGCGGTGCAGCGCCAAAATCTGGAGGCGACAGTAAGCTGGTCGATGATGTACGTGTATGAATGCGAACGCAAATGCGCTGCTGGTGCATGCAACGTCGTGGGGCGGTGGTTGGGTGTCCAGACGAGGCAAGGCTCAGTCGACTTGGGCGACCCCAAAGCGGAAAAAATTAATAATAAACCAGAAACGAGACAAGGCCCCAGCACGCAGAAAGTTTATGCAAGAGGCGGCGGCGCAGGGAGGTGCGTAAGCCGTGGCGTCTCTGGATAATTTCGATTAGAAAACATGAATGTATCCAGGGTAAATGTGCGGCGAGATGGATGGTGATGGGATTTGCTTTGGGATGACGCAAGGAGCACAGGCTGTAGCGAAATGCGAGTGTCGAGATCCCCCACCAGGGCGGCTGGATGACTGAGAAGAAGTAGGTCATGTGGAGAAGACGGCAGTAGACAAGGCGCTGAGAAGGGCGCTAGAGGAGCCGTGATGGGCGAGAGACTAAAGTTGATGATTTAGTGTTTGCGAGGCGGGATAGATGGAGCGTTGGTGATTGTGGATGATATGAAGCAGATGGAGATGGATGAGTTGGTACTTGTGAGGCGCGTGGTACGTTGGTTGGTCAGGAGGTACCTGTGTGTTCTCGACACTATTGAGGCGCTACAGTGGAAGACTAAAAAGGCCGTGCCGAAGCAATGGGTGCTGTTGAAATTATTAATTACCTGGCAACCTGGGTAGTATGTGCCCTCTTTCCCTTCCTTCTGACTCGTATTTTCTATCCGTATTCATCATTCCATCAAAGACTAGACAAGTGTCACAAACAGTCAGCCCCCCAGTCTTGTCATACAGCCTGTCTTGACATCGGATGGCAAAATGTCATCACCATTTATTTCAGGTTTCAAATAAATGTCGAAAATTACAATAACTATCATCGAACAGCTCAATAGAGACAACTAATAAAGATGAAACATGACATTTGCAATGGCGCACACCGCTGTTGACTTGAACGTGGCGGTGCAGACGTTGTTAGCCACATATAACAGGTACCGCCACGTGAGTGACGGCGCCACACTATGTACCACAAGCAGGGGGCCACCAGCTAAGCAGATGAGCATGAAGCATGATTTGCATCCGACAAACGACTGGCTGAAACACACAGGCATGTAGAGCAGCGAACCGTGAATCACAGGCTTTTTCATTCATTTTGTCGTGACTTGACCGTCAACCCCCGACGGCCATTGACGCGGGCGACGCGGCACAGTCACTCAGGCCCAGGGGCAGCCAGCCAATTGAGCGCTTCGACAAGCATCGGCCAGGCAGAAACAGCCAACACTCCAACCAGTCTGCCGTATTAAACACTACGATCAACCCTACCCGAATTTTTCTGCGCGTGTGGTCTGCATCTGCGTTGGATTGGCCGCGGCATGATGGAATTGCCAATTCGGCAAGCTGCCCTTTGCTGGCGGTGGAACAACGCGCGTGGTGCAGTTCGTCGGCGTGAGACCCTGAAATGGACAGGAAGCCGAAGCAAGGCGACGCTGGCCACTCCCAGCTTTCATTGGCTACGTCAACAGCCAAAAGTACCATTACGTATAATACCAATGGGCACACGACCATTGATGCGAGGGGTACCGCTTCCGGGAGCGACCCGGTACGGTATTGGTATGAGGTGTGTACTTTGTTGTTTTGTCTGATTCTATTATTCAATCTTCGGACGATAATTGCATGTGGTGATGCGACCCCGAGCACCACTGGTTACGGAAGTATCTTGTACCTCGATTACAGAATGTTAGGTACTGTTGAGTGTCGGCTATCACCACATCACCGCCTCAACAAAGATATAGCAGACAGAGAAAATCTGTATTATATGACGGGAAAGCATCGAAACTCTCTCTCGCCGCCATTATCTACTCCGAATCATATTTCCCCTTCCCGTCCGTCCGGGTACTGGCCGCTGCTGGTACCGGTGCCCCTCCATCCCACTGCCCCGCACTGCAAAACCCCCACCATAACCGGATTTCGTGATAGCCAGGTACCACCGCTCGTCGCTTGCCCTCCAAACTTTGTTACGTTATATCTGGCTTTTCTCCTCATTCTTCCTCAAAGCACATACTCCTCCTTCATCCATCTCTCCTTTGCCTTTCTTCTTTGGGTCGCTATTGTTGACGCCGCCACTACCCAAGCTAGGAGCTCTCTACTGACTTCGCTACGCTGCCCCGTCCAGGCTTTTACACAGCACACCACCGCAATCTTGCTCCGCCGCTTCACGCGCGCGATACGCCGAAACCATGTCTGATCGCGAAATTCTGCCCGATCATGTCAAGCCTCACCACTATGACTTGTCCATCAAGGATATCGAGTTCAAGAACTGGACCTACAAGGGCACGGTAACGTAAGTTCACCAGCCACGGTTCCTCCTCCTCCCCCTTGCTCTTCGACTTCAGTGCAACGGACCCAGATGGCCATTTACCTATGCTTCTGCAATCTGACATCCTGCAGCATTGACTCCGAATTCGTCAAGCCCACCACTCAGATCGTCGTCAATACCCTCGAGCTGAAACTGCTCCGTGCCAAGATTTCGGTTGACCAAACAAAATCCACCCAGAGCTGGCAGTCTACCAACTTTTCCAACGATGAAAAAGCCCAGCGAACCACCATAATCTTTGACAAGGAAATCCCCGTCTCCAGCAAGGCTACTGTCACCATCGAGTTCGAGGGTACCATCAACAACAACATGGCTGGTTTCTACCGCTCCAGGTACAAGCCTGTTGCTGGTACTACCCCTGCCGCTTCTGTTCCCTTCGATGATGAGTGGCACTACATGTTTAGCACCCAATTCGAGTCGTGCGATGCCCGTAGAGCTTTCCCCTGCTTCGACGAACCCAACCTCAAAGCCAGCTTTGATCTCGAGATTGAGGTCCCCGTCGACCAGGTTGCTCTCAGCAACATGCCCGTCAAGGAGACCAAGCCTTCTCGAGACGGCTGGCACGTTGTCTCATTCGAAAGAACCCCTCGCATGAGCTCTTATCTGCTTGCGTGGGCCGTTGGCGACTTTGAGTATGTCGAAGCCTTGACTGATCGTCGCTACAACGGCAAGCAGCTCCCCGTTCGCGTATACACTACTCGGGGTCTCAAGGAGCAGGGTCGCTGGGCACTCGAGCATGCTCCCCAGACCATCGACTTCTTCTCTGAGATTTTTGACATTGACTACCCCTTACCCAAGTCGGATCTTCTCGCCGTTCACGAATTCACCCACGGCGCCATGGAGAATTGGGGCCTCGTCACTTACAGAACCACTGTAAGTCTCGTGCTTGCTCAAATCGCCTGCTCAAATAGCTGACATGAAATCCAGCGCGTTCTCTACGATGAAAAGACCTCCTCGCCCCGTCTTAAGAACGATATTGCCTACGTTGTGGCACACGAACTGGCTCACCAGTGGTTTGGCAACCTTGTCACCATGGACTGGTGGTATGTTTAGAGCTGGTGCAGTAGACTGGCAACCATACTAATCTAGTATAGGGATGAGCTCTGGCTCAACGAAGGCTTTGCTACTTGGGTTGGCTGGTACGCCGTTGACCACATTCACCCCGATTGGGAAGTTTGGGCCCAGTTCGTCAACGAAGGCATGGAAACTGCTTTCAAGCTTGACGGTCTTCGCGCCAGTCACCCCATTCATGTTCCAGTTCGCGACGCCCTCGACGTCAACCAGATCTTCGACAGCATCAGCTACTTGAAGGGATGTTCCAGCATTCGCATGCTTGCCAATCACCTCGGCGTCAAGACTTTCCTCAAGGGTGTCTCCAGCTACCTCAAGGCTAATGCCTACAAGAACGCCAAGACCTCTGACCTGTGGGCTCACCTCAGCGAGGCCTCGGGCAAAAAGGTCGATCAGCTTATGGGTCCCTGGATTGGCAAGATCGGCCACCCCGTCATTACTGTGTCCGAGCAGCCCGGCCAGCTTTCTGTCAAGCAAACCCGCTTCCTTTCTAGTGGTGACGTCAAGCCCGACGACGATACCACCACCTGGTGGGTGCCCCTCGGTCTCGAGGGTAAGAAGGGCGAGGCTGGCATTTCATCAGTCGAGCTAAACGCCAAGGAGGAGACTATCAACGGCGTTGATGATGAATTTTACAAGCTCAACTCCGGGGCCACAGGCTTCTTCCGCGTCAACTACCCCGAGCCCCGTCTCATTAAGCTTAGTTCCCAGCTCGACCGCCTCGATCCCGTCGACAAGATGGCCATTATCGGATCCACTGCCGAGCTAGCTTTTGCTGGTAACTGCAGCACCGCCAGTTTGCTTACGTTCCTCAGCGCCTTTGCCAACGAGACCCACCCCCTGGTTTGGAGCCAGGTGCTTGATACCATCAGTGGTATCAAGAGCGTCTTCAACCAGGATGAGGCCATTCGCACAAGCCTTAACAAATTTACTATCAAGTTGATTGAGAACCGAATCAAGTCTCTCGGCTTCGACCCTGCCGAAAACGAATCCTATCTGACTATTCAATTGCGAACTAATATTCTAGCGAGCGCTGTGTCAAGCCGTCATCCCGAGTAAGTGTACATTGTCTGTGCCTACAATAACGCAAGACTAATTCAGACTAGGACACTTGCCGAAGCTCTGAAACGATTCAACGCTTGGGCTGAGAAACCCGAGGCCAGCACTCTCCATCCCTCGCTCTTACCCCCTGTCCTTCAAGCGGCCATCGTTGCTGATACCGCCCGTGCTGTTGACTTCCTGAAGAAGGAGTGGTTCGATACCAAGTCTGTCGATGGCAAGCTCGTCATCTCTCGCGCCCTTGGTTATGTTCCCGACGAGGAAATCATCAAGAATGAGATCATCCCCTTCAACTTCAACTCGTCGCCCCGCGACAATAACACGGCTGATATGCACTTTCTCGGAGCCGGCCTTGCCAATAACCCGTCCGGCCGCCAAACCCAGTGGCGGTACATGAAGGCCAATTGGGACACCTGCCTCAAGAAGCTCTCCAACCCCATTGTTCTGGACCGCTTCATTCGCAGCACGCTGAGCAGCTTTGTCGACGATGCCGACGTGGCCGACATTACTGCCTTCTTCCAGGATAAGGATGTCAGCAGCTACAACCGCACTCTGGAGACGGCCAAGGATAAGTCGAGCGCCAGAGCCGCTTACAAGAAGCGCGATGCTGCCGCCATCAAAGAGTGGCTTGCCGCCAAGGGATACTGACTACGGTATCAACATGAAAAGAGTAGATAATAGCGCGGGGTGTGCATTAGGCGCGAAAATGTTGATGTAGCTGATGAAGACACTTGGCGCATGATGTCCACCATTGTACACGATGACTCTATGATTGCATTTTTCGATCGTTTCCACGAGTGAAAATGGAACCCGACTGCTACGGTCTCACATGCCGAAGCGGATCTGTAACTAGTCATTGCATTAGGTCAAGTAAACTGAACTCCACCAATGGCCACGGCCCTCGGATCACGAGCCCCAGGCAAGAAATAGCGCCAACGAACAGAAGCTTTTGTCGGTTCCGTAGGCTGCCCAGACCAGAGTCCCCGTCTGGCTATCGGGCTGTGCATCGTGGCATTGTCCGCGCCCGCTTTTAATTATCATCGGCTCGGAGCCTGAAGCGTGGTGTTCGTGGTTTTCGTCGTGCTATTTTACCCGGGAACAGCCCCCCTCGGCGAAGATGTTGCTCTAGGACAATCATCTCCTTTTGTTGCCACTTGGTCAATCCTAAAGTGCTCCATACTTTTCCTTGCGCTGTTTTTTACATTCGGAATTTGGTTCCGAGTTTCATCCGTTATCAGCATCGGCAACTACCACAATAACTTGGTTTTACAACAAACACCAGAGCAAAAACTCGTGGCGTGGGAGACTGAGAAGAAACGAATCGGCGTACACAAACGACGGGAGCAAATATCGTCATGTCTAAAGTGCAAGTTGCCGTAGTGGCCGACGTACCTACGCTCGGCGCTATGCACCTGAACGCCTTTGACGACGGCCACTTTGATGACATGTTCCCCCAGCCCTACCTCGTCACGGCCTGGGGAAACTTTGTCCGGCCTTCTGAGACGGCTGAGCATGGCCTGCAAACGCGGGTTGGTGTGATTCGAGACGAGTCCGGTATGTATTTGCGCATAATCATCCCTCGGTAACGGGAGAGTTAGTTGAGCTAACAGATCTTGGGGGTGAACTCGACAGGCACCGCAAAAGGTGCGTGCCTGCTGCATATTGCGCGGGATGAGAGCGCCGCCGCGGCGCTGTACAGCCCTTGGGATGTGATATGGGGTGCGCCGCTGCCGGGCATGAATACGGCGAAGCTGGACGAGTTTTTCGGGGGGATGACGGCGCAGCATAAAACTGTTATGGGTGACGCTCCTCATGTCTGTAAGTTTGACGTTTGCGTTTTGTTGTAGTTCTGGAAGAACAACCATGGCTAATCAGTGTAGACTTGGAAATTGTCATGACGCACTCGACGGCGCGGGGGCAAGGCCATAGTCTGGCGCTGCTGAAGTGGGCGAGCGACACCGCGGATGAACTGGGACTGCCGCTGTATCTGAACTCGGATAAGAATGTCGTGGGACTGTATGAGCGCGTCGGGTACGTGAGGCAGCCAGAGGAGGTGAGAACGAGCAAGATGGTGCCGATGATGCGGCCAGCGGTCAAGGCATGAAGCGAGCACCTGCCAGGTACGATACCAGGCTATTAGTAAACGGGGGCGATCTCTATATGTTTTTCTACAACGTGCTCTTTGCTCTGAAATGTGTCGGTGACATGTAAGATGTATGGTTTCGCTGCGGCTGCCCAGCCGTAAGCCGCGTACATGGGCAGGCGGTACGCACGCAACGTGTTGACGATTTTGTGTGTGTATCACGGAATAGATGAGTGTTGTCTGAGTGGCTCTCTGGGTGTCGCACGACAGTCGTGTCATCCAATAGGAACGACAACCCGAAGAAGAAGCATTCTCGCACCCGCCCGTCATCCGTTGAAGGTTGCACAACGCGCCGAGTGAGACTGGCAGGTCTGGGTACAGATTACTAGTGCAGAAGCCGATTTCCAAGTCAAAAGTGATTATTTAGAGAATCGGGTTGAGTTGATGAAATGGGAGTTCTTGGCTACGACTTGTGTAGAATTTTGTCCGAGAAAAAGTTGGCCTCCCAATCGTAAGGAGGTTTACAAAGGAAAATTTTTATTTTTATTTTTTTTGTAATCATTTAATGGCTTTTCATCAGAAATACAACGACTTTGCTCGTGATAGACAATCCTCGACCCTCAAAACCTTGACGCGTAAACGAGAAATTTGCATCGCAAAACAAGGATAAGTCTCGATATAAATGGCAAAACTCGACATGGGGAAAGAAAACCCAAGCAGATGAAAAAGGGATCGAACTAGATTCAATCTGCAGGCCACATTTTGTCTCTCTCATCCCCGTCTCCCCTGTCTCCAAGGTCTCCGGAGCGTTGCTCGTTCGACCGACCCTCCTCCAGCTTTCTCGGCCTAATCAACATGTTGAGTAGCCTTACCGCGATACATCCTGATACCCTTGCAGGAACGGCACTTGCAAGCGAGCCCCCCCAAAGTCCTGGCTTCTCACCGAAGATGCCAGTGAGGCCGGACCAGAAATGTAGGGGTCGCTGCTTGCAAATGGTAGGAAGTTGACCATGCCGGAGCTGCTTGCCTGCATCGGGGTTTGTTGTTGGTGCGTGTCCGGAAGCGACGCTGGCGCGCTGAAGCATGGAACAGGCATCGTTGGTAGACAGTCGTCGCTGGTCCTGATCGGCTCGTCGAAACAACGGATTGTAGCCTGCTCTTGACTCGATGCATGCATCCCCAAAAGCACTTCTGTCAATGCCGCCTCTGTTTTTTGCTGGTTTTTATTGAGTTCCAACGCACCCCGAAGCAATTCTTTCAATGACGCATTGGTTTCCTGCTGCTGCTTATTGAGTTTGAGCTGCTGCCGCGCGATAGTATTCATCTCCTGAATCGTTTTCGTCAACTCTTCAACACGTCTCCCGTGCTGCCGTATTTCCTCATCCTTCTCTCGAGCACTTCTTTCGAATCGCTCGATTTGTTCCTCCATGAGTTTAGCCGTCATTTGGGAATTCTTTACGCACCAGTCTCGTGCGAGAAATTTTCCATAAAGGAGATCGTGGACTCTTTTCTGGCGATTGTTCTCTTTAATCAAATGTTTCTTCTCTTGAACCAGCTCATCGTTCTCTCGAACCAGATCTTTGTTCTTTTGAACCAGCTGATCGTGCTTTTGAACCAGCTGATCGTTCTTTTGAACCAGCTGACCGTTCTCTCGAACAAGATATTTGTTTCTTCGAACCAGCCGTTTCTTTCCTGCCCTCAAATTCCTGATCTTTCTCCTTGGATTGATGAAGATGCGATCCATTGACTCCAAAGCTTTCCGAAGCTTATCGCACTTGATGCTGACATTACAATGCTTCTCGGCCTCTTCACGGTACGCTTTCACCAGCGAGGTGTAATCCTTGTCCTGGGATTTGCAGTACTTGAACGACTTGACGTTGTGTTGCATAGGCTGGTTCTTTTCTTTCAAGCTCTCGGCCGATTGCACGAGAAGCTGAGAGAACTCGAGGTTGAGTGGAGAAATATCGCTATCCACGCCATTCATCTGGTCCTCATTCTGACGGTGGATGGCTGGATCTGTGTGGCAGCACTCTTCTTGCTCCCGGTCAGACAAAGGGGAAGTTCGAAAGTGAGCCTTCCTCTTTCTTTGGCCCTCGTCTTGATCTTTCCTCGCACGTTTCCGTTGTTGTATTCGATTGTCTGGTTGATCCTTGCCGTCAACCGCGGGAGACGTTCGTCCACTGGTGGGGGATCGAGACGGCTCTAAACACATCTAGTCAGTGATCATGTTGCTAGGTGTTCCATCGCAGAATTGACGAAGAGTCTCTGAGAAATGAGATCTTAAAAGAACTCTTCCATCTCTGGAGGTCGGAGGTCGATTCATGTTAACTCACTACTTAGGTCTGCATTTGTATCGAAATCACGACCCGGAGGCATCTCTTAGGTGTTGTTGTAGATGCTGTCCACTGAACAGAAAACGCAAATCTCCTGCCAGGCAGCCTCCTTCTTATACCCAGACGGGCGAAAAGGATGTGGATTACTGCATAGGATAATAGCAGACCTTTGTCTGAGAAAAAGAGAGACTGCATTGCCATTATCATGCAAGATGGTCAATCATCTGCAGTAGCACTGCATATTCGCTGTCTCGGAAGGGAAAGATGGACCTCGCCTGGGCTCAGCCAACAGCTCCAAGCCGCAGCAAAAAGAGGCCATCGCGCGCCATTGCTGCCTGAAATGCATGCAAGTGTTGCACTTGTCCCGGGAGGTAGACTGCGGTTGCAAGTCGTTGGCTCTCGGGCCTTCCGAGAAGAGCGGCAAGCAAGCCACGTCCGCCTTGGGAGGCCACACGCACAGATAAGTAGAGCTCTTGAAGAAGACCTTCTTTGTAAAACACCCCTCTGGCTCTGGTGGTATCGGAGAGCACTATGGGGTATGGCTTACCCGAGGGGGCTCAGAGTGCGCTGCACACCATGTATATTTGGCAACAGCGGAGTGGCAAGGCAAAGGATCCTGCAGTGCAACAAAGCCGCATTTACAATCAAGCTGAGCTTTCAATACTGTACCCACAGCCTGGATCATGAAGGCAAGAGCGCTTTTTGTCTCAGTTGTCAAGTGATGTGGTTCACACCGGGGAGTCAAGACTTCTCTCCCTCGCGTGCATACGATAACGTCACTTCTGCAACTCGGCTATGCAAACAAAACAGAGAAGCAAAGCCTTGGCGCGAGACAGGTACAAATCTGGATTCAGAGAAATGTACCTGTCAGCCACGGCAGTATGTACCTAAGATCCAAAGCGTGTGCAGGAGAAAGTTGGGGGCCGTGATAACGGCACTTGACGGAGCCCATCCCTGCCAGCCGAACAGAAAGTGCCAGGCAGCAACGTTTGATTGAATGAGACTTTGGTCAGCGGCTGGAAAGACTGGACGGCAGTTGAAACGTGGCTTCGATGGCAGGCGTGCGACTAACACGACGCGTCGTACAAAGAGTATCCCTGACAAGAGGGCGTCAAACCTGCCTCTCTGTTATTGCGCCACTTCTCCGTATGTACTACTTCGAGTTATTCTCGAATATCAGATTCTCCTTTGAATCAACAAGTGCGTGCCTGAGGGCTACTACGTGGCGGCTGCAGCAAAATCAAGAGCAGCTCCAGGCCTCAGCAGCGGCCTCAACTGTTACGGTTTGCCGGCGCCACGACAAATGCAATACTTTTCAACCACACATTCTGTCGAATGGTGATTTGAGCTTCTGCTACCATTTTGGCATTCTTCTTTTGCAACCGGCGTAGTGTGTTGTTGCTCAGGCTGTACCATCTAGCGAAACGCTGCAACCCAGCTTGTCGTCATCAACTCCAGTCTCTAAATGCCCAACCCGCACGCAGCACAAGAATACCAAAAAAATAAGCAAAAAGTAATTTCTTCAGGGCCAGTTAACGATCTCAAGCAAAAACAAAGTCTGCATTCCGTGCAAAAAGTCGACTTTGCCAGGACAGGGGTTCGAACCCTGGAATCTCGCGATAGTGGTGAGCTAAGCATAAAAGAACTTAAAACCACCGCCTTAACCACTCGGCCATCCTGGCATTGAGACGCTAACGTCCAGCCAATTTAGTTACAAGAAGGCTATCGATACTCTACGTCGCTGTTCACGCCTAATCGGAAGCTATTATATGATAATAAATTGTATTAACAGATAAATATGATGCTTCGAAGTATTCCTGTGTATATTTGCATATGTTCATCCTGTCTGCCAACATCAGCGCTGCATTTGTTAGCATTCTCAGAGCCCGGGCCCCTTCACCTGAGCCAAGCCAGCAGTGTTCTGGCTGCTTCTTCCTATTCTCAAAACTTCGTTTTTGGAATTAGCATGGTCATTTTATGATTAGTCAACTATGCTGCTATGTGCTCCAGCTCTTTGTGTATTGGCCACGAGCCCAGAGACAAAAACCTTAGCAGCTCCTTGCAGCTCCTCTTGCTTTGATAGGAGACAGGGAAATACGGGCATACGATACCTCCCTATAGTTTAATTTGTTGTCGATGCCCCAGAAACTTTCTATGAGGCTCTAGTCGCGGATCATATCTAGCCCCAGGGACGTTATTGCCGACGAAGACGACTGGCGCTGGCGGACCACCCCTCCACAGGGTTCTGTAGTAGTCGATCGTTTCTGGCTTGGTTTCGTGAAAGACGCAGATGATTAGATCGAATTTTGATAGTAGTAGCCAGGAGATGCCCGGGCTGAGACGGGTACTCCCTGGCATCTCAATTACCGAGTAGTTCTTGCCCGGTATCTCGTGGTGTTGTGGCTCTGTCGTGGCAAAATACTGGGCATTGACGGTCATTGAACCGCTGCAGAAACAGTCATTCACTATGCATGACTCACCGTCATGTTTGGGTCATCTTTCGTCAATACTTCAATAAGACCTGTCTTGCCAGACCCTGAAGCTCCAACGACGATGAAGGACCACTGCTTCCTCAGCACGCGATTGATCAATCGCGTCACGTAGACGCGGGCAGCTGATAGTATGGAAACCATCTCAAAGAATGAAAATTTCTATCGTGAAGTCTATAACGAGATTGTGGATTTGAGCGAATGTGATCCAATTTATACACGATCCGTTTGCTTTTTCGCCACTCATGCCTCTCTATCTCTCCCACTTGAACAACCTCAACGGGAAGCTGCTTTGTCGCACAGTCTATAGTCGTGATGCTCTGTAATACTTCCTTTTTGATTTTTTTCTTGCACTGTTTTTCACCGCTTGTTTTTGCTCGTCAAGGCCGATACCGCTCTGTAGAGAGCATCGTGTTCATTCGGCCAGAGGTTGGGAGCCCGAAAGCTCTCCCAAGGCTTCGGCGCTATATGAATAGTCATCGATTCTGCCGCATCAAATACAACAACGACATAGGATAATCGATTTGTGAAAATCTCGTCAGGCTCGTGCAATCTTACAAACTCACGCATTGCTCCGCGCGAGGCGGTTCAGTAGCTGAGCCAAGACGAATCTCACGAGGCCTTTCAAGCCCCGTGACAGGAAGCGATCGAAGCAAAGGGCGGTATGTGCCTGCCAAAGACGCTTTCTGCTCTCACGGCGCTTTTGTCATCCCTCAAAGATCAATATTCAAGATCGCGGCCGTCTTGTGCTTCGAACTCAGGGCAAGCTTGTGGTAGCTAGCTTCAGCCATCGACTGCTCAAGAGTGTCGGTCGGTCGGTCGCACCGGCTCACAACATAATTTCGTCCTCCCACGTATCAAGTATTTGCGTTGAATCAATGTGTAGAGCCTGGTTATTCACACCTGATTTGCTTGCAGACATGGAGAGGTGTTAGCTACATCATTTTATACAGCGCCGGCAGCTTACAGTTCAGCCCGACTTATGCCTTGAGTTCTAGTTGTGAGTTCTAGTCACTTGGCAGGAGTCAGTCATGGCAAGTGTAGATGCCACATTCACATACATCCCGTAGAGACTCCGTCTGGCTACTCGGCGACTCAGCTCCTGATCAAGTTTTTGACGAAGATCTGGAACTCTGGTCGTCTCGAGCTGGTGCGATACTAGCGAAACAGCTTTACTCTGCCCCGCGATACGGAGTGAGCGATGCTTGATGCTTGATGCCTGATGCCTGATGGGGAGACGCAGGAGCTGGAGGATTTATCCTCTGAGCTGAGACAAAGGCAGCTCAGCTCTTGTCTGTCATGGGGGATGCTTCTGTTCAAGTGCTAAATCAAGGGCTCATGACCAGATCCGGCTTCTTGGCTGTAACGAATCGAGAATTCCCTTCATGACCTAGAAACTCGGTAATAGGTCTCAAGATGGTGCCAGCGACTGAAGCAGGCTGAAGAGATTCTTGGCGCATGTCTACAGGCAGCACTGCCGAAATTAAGGCAGCCTGCAAGCACCAGCCCGGGGTCCGTTACGCGGTAAATAGATACCTGTCTACGAGAATAATTTATCTCTAGCGACTGCCCTTCAAGGGCCCCAAATGAGGCCGGTATGCCCTCTTGTAGTGCCAGGTTACACTTTATAGGCGTCGCGCTGGCGCTAGACGTGTCGGCCAACACATCCGGGATTGTGCAACCCTCCCCTTTGCACATCCTCGAATAGCATGTCCCAAAAATATGGGCCAACTTCAGTTATGTAGATAATGTAGTGACTCAACTAGGGAGTCTTTGTATCTATTGATATTCACAGGGGCTAGACCTTGGCGCCAACATTCCATGGATTGCTGATAGCTGGTCTATTCTCGGTTGCTGTTGGCCATATGGCTGAGATCTAGAACTGCGAAGATGTTTGATGCAAGTACCCTTGGCACTTTCGTCTAATATTATTGTCCCGGGCCGTATTCTTTGAAAATCCTCATTGCAGTTCCAGCAACGGCTCCTCAGGCAGAGACACCCCTCGTGGGCTGTGGTCTGCCTCATGCATGGCCCCCAGCTCTATTTTCACACAAGGCCTTTGCCATTGGTCCATCTTCCACCTCTTGAGAATCCTTGCGCAACATGACAGCGCATAAAAACGTGAGACACCCCAATCGCGAGACGGCACCATGACTAGGGTCCTTTAGAGGGCGTACACGTCATCACAGGATCCGTATGCTAGACTCTAGCAACATTTGGGCTCGGTGACTTTGGGAATTGTATACAGGGCACGCGGATTAGACAAACTGGCGGGTCAAGCTCATGGTGTGCGTGAAAAACCCTTCCTTGTTCCTCGGGGTGGTTCTAGGCCAGTGCAAGGAGCACCAGTACGGAACATGTCAAATCGCACAGCATAAACATACCATACAGCCGCCCATCTTGCCACACAGTCTTGATTATTCGGGTCCACGGCTGGCCACTGTCTGTCTGACCTTGACAGGCTGACCACTGCCCACTTCCCGAGTTCCTCCGTGTCATCTTTGCACTGGGGCGATATGCTGTGCTTTCGTGACTCCGTGCTGGCCCAGAGCCGCCTTGGCCTTGATGTTGACGTTTCACAGCACGCTTCCTATCGTGCCTCAGGATTCCTGGTCGCACTAATGCCGGCATACTATCCGTACTATGTATGGTACATAGAACACAGTTTTGCTTTGTCCCGGCATCAGTAGGTGGCAATGTCCCATCTCTCGCCGCAACGACAAGCTTCCCGGGCCTAGGAATCTTCAGTTCTCGAGGTCTTCATCAGCCGTTGAAAATAAGTTTTGCTAGAACACTTGGTCAAAATTCGAAGATACTCTTATGCGAACGTATCTTTATATATTGATCAATTACCTCGAGTGGCCAAAGGCGTCTACTGTGTGTTTTGACAGGAAAAAAAAAGAAAAACATACAGCAGCCGGTGTTCGCTGGTCGTCAACGACCCAACTACTAATCTGCCGGTCAGTAAGGTAGCTTGATTTCCGCGGAGCAGACGGGGTGTCTCCGACTTTGGGGAAATGACCCTTGCCAAAGTTTCGCCGCCCCACCTGACATTTGCATAATGGGCTTGAACAGTAAGCTGTACCGTTCTTTACGGAGCGAGGCTTACCGATCTCAGCGCTGAAAACCAGCAGGTGGGGCGGTCCAAGGGGCACTCTTATCGTCCGTCGGTATCATGGATCAAGGCTAGCTCTCGCGACCTGCGTCGTCACTGCGCCCAGCCGTGTTCTCTGTGTCGCGATCAGAACAAATAATGCTCTGCCACTTGGCTAACTGGTTCTTTCGTGTTGTCGCGGCACAATATGGCAGAGCCGCCACATTCTTTAGGCAACTGCTGGATCGTCTTCGCCGGACAACGCTCTTCGCCAACTGGTCACTGGCTAAAGCGGTCTGTGTCCTTTATTCCATGCCTCTGAAAAGGGCTAACATCTTATCAGCAGGCTCCTCCGCGCTCGCATGTATGTCCTCGCAAGTTAAAATACCATCGACGACCAGGACCTTGGCGCCGCGACCGCCTACCTGCCCTACCCGATCAAGCCTTTATTATCCCGACCACAGTACCCCACGGAGAAATCTACTATTTCAGCAGGGGCGAGTATATTGGCGCTGGGGCAACATCGTTCGTTGACAGACTGCCGTCTGGCGACATCATTAAATATCCGAAACCGAATCCCTACTGCCCCGAGAAGGAGAATATGTGTCGCCAGCAGATGCAGACCGAAGCTGAGGCTTACAGATGCATTGGCAATAATGCTCGTGTTCCAAGACTGATATCCTGGGACGCCAGCGCATGCTCTCTTGTGTTGGAACATCTTGTCAGTGGAGATTTACAATCATATCTTAAACGTCACAACGAGACCGTCACAAGCGATCAGAGAAAGCTTTGGATTAGACATGCTGCAGAGGGACTGGCCGCTGTGCACTCGGCGAAGATTATACACTGTGACGTTACTCCAAGAAATTTCATGCTGAATCAGGGCCTTGATCTCTACATCGCAGATTTCGCGGGCTCTTCAGTTTCCGGGTCCCGAGCGACGATCACAACGAGCGCGAGGTTCCAGCGCCCCGGCTGGCGCTGGGAGGCTACATATGCCGACGACTTATTCGCACTGGGCTCTGTATTTTATTACATTGAAACCGGTTCTGAACCGTTTTCTGACATTTGCGAGGAAGAAGCCCAGGCTCGCTTTAAGGCGGCTACTTTTCCAGATGTGTCTTTACTATGTTGCGGTAGTATTATTTATAAGTGTTGGGCGGGTAAGTGGGAGAACGCGCAACGAATTGTAAATGCTTTAACTATAGCTTGATAACCTGAACTGGTCCGTATTTATAAAATAAAATTTCTAAGACTGTAAGCGTTCCCTTGAATAGTTTACGTCAGAATGCTAGCGACCTACTTAACGGGTGTACCTATCGCAATACCCCTCGTCTTTGTGGTTGTCGCATTTATTGCGACTGGTTGACTGGGCTAAATGAGTGACCTGAGACTCGCTTTCTGGGCACTCTTGGCCTGTCGCCTCGTACTTGTCGCACGTATCAGTGATGACGATTTGTTCCTGTGTATCGCAGCTATCTGGGCAGCCGGTATAAGTCATCGTCGTTTTCAGGATACGACACATGGTGGTAGTGAGGCGTTATTTGCAAAAGAAAAAAAAGTAAACAGCTCAGGCTTTTATTACTTTACTTTACCAATATTACGACCCTCTTTTCCAGCACCTAACTATCACAGCGTAACACGATATATGCATGGTGGCAGAAGCAGCGGTGCGGGGTGGCCGCCACACCATGTCACTCGTCCAAGTCTAATGCTTGTACCTCAACTGGACTATTGAGACAGACACTGACAATAACCACTGAAGGTCGCTCTTGTCCATCGCATCGTCCGATGTCTTCCAGCTTCCGTGCTCCGATGGGTCCAATCACAGTAGGCAAACCTACTTAGGCACCAGGGCACTGCACCTAGGCAAGGTATCTTAGCTTCGCGACTTAGGAACTCTGACGCCGCCTGATACGTCATGCGTTACTTCTCGGTAACCTGTAATGATAGGCTTATTTGTGTAGATGTAACAACTATCTGAATAGCTCATATATCAGCCGTCCAGGAATTATCGATTCTCTAAGAGGTGTACATTAGATAAGTATCCAGCGCCACTCTCTATGCGGATATGACCGGTTGTGGCTTCGACCAGGTTTGAGCGATAACGACCTCAGCCAGATTTACTGCCACTGCTGGATCCTACCGACGTGGTAATCGATACTTGGATTGAAAGCATCAGCGCCAGGTTTCATTCCCAGCTATAGAAGTATAAAGTGGCCATTCTTTTTTTCCCGCTGACGCGCTATTACGGCTTAGCAAAAGCCCTATGAAGGAGGTCAAGGATATCCGTACCTCCGGTAGCAAGGCATTACATTCTCGATTGCACATAACACAACCACGCAAAACAACACATAAGAATGTCACTTATCGTGGAGAATATTCGCCGACTCGAGGCCTTGACAAGTAAAAGGTCACCGTCTCCCGAAATAGACGCGGTGACTGCTCTAAAGGAAACCCAGCGTCTTTGCAATGCAATGGCCAAGCGACTTCAGCGCCTTGACGGCGGCAAGCGTCTGGCTCGTCTTGGATTGACCTTTATCAACCGTCAATTCTATGCCGCAAATGGCCAGCCAGTGGACCAACGCGAAGAAACATGGCAAGAGCTCTGTCGAAGACTGGAAGAGACGTCTACCAAAGCCGCCCTGTTGCCGAGCCTGCGCAAGATGGCACCCAGGACTATTGCAAAGCCCGAGCAGGAGCAATTGGCAGGAAACCAGAACGTGCTCGTGAAAAAATTAGAGCGTTGGCTTGGAGGTATGCACACAGGCGCTTAACTCTACTTTAGTTCACAACTAACTCGGTAGGAAATGCGAATGCGGCTAGGACAGCCTCAGGGGAAACCCGACCAAACCCGCGAAGGAGTCGCCGTCTCGCTGGGAGAGCCCCTGACCCTATCGCTGGGAGGCGGCCACCTGAACTCGAGATCCCAAGTTAAATAGGACAGTCCTATTGACCGCAGTGGATATAACTAACCTCTGCTAACGGGGCAAGGCACTAAAGGCTGCTATACTTAGCACCAGGAAAAGGTGAACAAGACTCCAAACTCTGGGCCCGACTGCACCCGTGAAACATGAATTCATCGCCAGACCATCTAGCATCAACAGTTCTAAACAGCCTTTCGACTCGTCGAGCGCCTACGCGGAGCTGTCAACGCCGCCGTCCCGCCACTGGCCCAGGGCGTCGCCGCACTCCGAATCACTCAGCGGCGTGTCGCCGAGCCTACTGGCAAGCGGGCTATTGCCGGGGCTCGCGACGCTGCTGCGGCTGCGGCTGGCCGAGAGCTGCCGGGTGTGGTGGCTTTTGATGGTGGACTGCAGCAGGCGCGGCTCGATAGGAATTGAGGATGCTGCCGCGGCAGAGGAAGACGAGACACCGCCGCCTTGTTCGACGACACGACTACCTGCTTTTATGAACGGCTAGGGGAAAGGGGCGATTTTGAACTGCATCAGGCAATAAATACATGGCTGTTGAACTAGGTGAGTATACCAACAGCAAACCAGTAGCCTCAACGTCAAATTCCAACGATCGATGTCAGCCTCCCCTTCTCACTTGCTTGATTTCCTGCAGAACTGGAAAATGCAGTATGGTCTTGAGACTGGCGCAACATACACATTATGCTCTTTCTTGTAAGCGTCATCGTCTGTCGGTTCCAATTCCACGTACGGAATACCAATTTTCGTGCTGTCGGCGTTGTCAGGAGCACAGACTATTCCGATCTTTGGCTTAATCTCGAGATTGTTGTAGTCTGCCTGGCTTTCCACAACCGTGACACTGAGGTAATGGTTAAAATTGTCGTGGTCCACCCAGGTGCCGTTCCCATGTTTGGCAATCATGCGTCCGTGAGACGTTCCTTTGATGCAGTTATAATCTTAACAACTGACACCTCCCAGTCCCATGTTGGCATAGTGTGCATTCGCTGTACTTGTAACGAGACTGTCTAGGGCCAGAGACTTTCTTCACTGTGCTATCCTGGATTCGATTGTTTGAGAGAATGGTGAGTTGAACCTCGGGAAGAGGACGTAGAGGGCGGAGGTGAAGGTGCAGGATGGGTTTGGGTGCAGATGACATTTTGTGGTGTTTGCAGACTGGCCGATCAACAGATGTGTGAGGCCGGCTTATATAGAAACAGAAGGCCTCAGGGCACAACAGGGAACGGTCCCTAGAGCCCGGGGGAGAGAGCAAAGGGGGATGTGACGGATCATGGGCAATAGTGGCGCAGCAGCCTTCTCATATTCCCCAGGAAGCCCAGCCTACCAAACGATAGCAAAAGACACTGGCGTCGTTGAGGCCGTACTTTTGTGCGCCACTCCGTGGGCATTCTGCTCGGCTTTCCGTGCCGCTTCAGCTGGCATGGCGGGCGTTTCTCAACGCTACTAAACCAACACGACCCTTTGTCGACGCATAAAAGAAGGTCTTTTTTCACAGCCGATATCATCGAAATTGGGCAGTCAGTCCATGCGGGTGGAAAGCCGAACATCCGATGACCTTCCGCGTTCGGCCCTAACATCTCCGAAGGATTCTCTGTTCCCCGCACACTTGATGCATGCTCGTCACGCACGCAGTCGGCAGCGAAAGCGAAGGTGTACGTGATATTCTTTTAGCTACAGAGCCAACATCTGGTGGAAGAAGAAGAAGAAGAAGAAGACAGTGGGGGCCAAGACAAAATGAACCATGCACATGAGGGCTTATCGCGCGGCCTCCTAGCAATGGCGCCTCGTCTCCATGAAACCTTTGGGGAATAAAGAAGAATCTACTCCATTTTTAATAATACATTTTTTGGTATATGGCTTCATTTAACCCATGTGCCTCGTTCGCCATGAGTCACACTTTGACGCGTGTTGGGAGTGTCGTCGCCATAGTTGCTATGCTCTCATCATTACTGTAGCCTGACACCTAATGATAGCTGCGGTATATCTTTATGCTCTAAAAGCTAATAGGACTCTGACGACAGGTCTAAATCTCCCCTCTAGATTTATTTTGCCATTAAGGTACTGAAGAGAACTGCTCGAGCACTGCGATAAATGTCGATGGTGGTTGCAAGGGTGTAGGGTGTGACTCGTAGCTTTCCCCGCGACCAGGTGGTTGCTAAATTGATTAACCGACGTTGAAGTAGGCATTTAACTAGATATGAGCTAGGGCTGAGAGGGGCAAGACGAGCATAAAAGCCGGCTCATAGATGGACACCGACGATCCGCTGCACTCAGACAACTCGCGCTGAGAGCACCGAGTAGCCCGTGCCGATGTGTACACGAGGGCAAGACATTGGGGTTTCGTGGCTCCTGAATTGTGGCAAGCAAAGATAATCGAGTTTTCTGGAAGCCGTATATATTGGAGGGCCCTTTCTTAATGAGTGAATAAGACTGTCATGTGTCACATTGCATGGAAGTGGCCCGCTGCTGCTGCCTCGTAACGGCATCGTTGCCAAGTCACCTGCCATGATGAGCCGTTAGGGACCACTCTCGAGGGGGCTTGTCATGATAGAGACTGTGTCACATTCACGTCTGCGAGAGTTAGATCATCCTTTTTCCTTGTACATGGTATCGGGGAGACTGCATCTCTCGAGGATTCAATGCACATCAGGCGTGTTCGCGTCGAGGCCCAAGCCTCGCTGCTATCCCCGAGCAATATTATGCGAAGTTTGGGCACTACTCAATTCTTTAGACAATGTCTTGCAATACAAGAGCACCGATAATCCGAGCCTTCATGAATGACGCCCCATTTCTGCTGTTCGGCCGTTGCCTATAATCGGTGCAACCGGCGAGGCTTCCGTCACATCGTTACACTGTCAAGCCGTATAGGAAGCCGCCGAAGCTGACACGAACCCGCAAGACATGCAACCATTGCAGCACGCCGTCACTCCAGGCTATATAAGACAGCAAGAGTCTACCGATCTTTGACAATCGATTATTATCATCCTCTTAGCACAAAATAAACCAAGAAACCTACCATTCTGCCTTTAAAAAAACATCCCACGCATCCTCAATATCCCAACATGCAGTTCCTCACGCTCCTCTCCCTCGCTACCACCGTTGCTGCCGTGCAACTCTACACAAACTGCGGCAACAACTACGGGCAGGAAGTCTGCGCCGACGGCGGCGCCAGCAATCAGCGCGCGTACGTGGCCGTCTGCAACGATCAGCACATCTGGGCGGTGCGCCAGGCCTGCGGCGGCCGCTTCTGCTGCCAGGATAAGAGTGGTGGCGGCGCGTACTGCGCCTGCTAACTTTCTCGAGAAAGAAGTAGTGAGTCAATTTGGGCTGGGGAGGGCGGGCTCATGATCTGAAGAGCAAGAAACTGGAGAAAGGTGTGGATATTACGAGGATAGAGTAGGAAGAAAAAGGCTGGGGAAGAGAATGGACGACGGAAGAATTGATAACATGGAGATGAACTTCAAGAAAAGGCCCTGACTGCTTTGGTGGCGAGCATTAGACCGCAGCCCTGTTCATGACGGTGATTGGGAATGGAAATGAATGACAACCCCATCTTTAATGCTCCAATGAGTGATGTGAACGTCCGTAAAGAGAGAATCAAGTATATTGACAACACCCATCTCTGGACCTGATTTACCCCAAATTAATTCCTCGACGAGCCGTCTCCGCGGCCTGGCACAAAAGCACCACAACAAAAGACAAGCCCAAATAGAGATCCCGCGCATATAGATTTCAGTCTTTTCGCTAAACTTTTCTCATCATCTGCAAATGCAAGTACACAATTAAAAAGTGCGTGCTATATACAATTATGCACAGAGTCGAGATGACCATAACACAGAGTCGAGATGACCATAACACTGAGTCGAGATGACCATAACACAGAGTCGAGATGACCATAATTATAATAGAGATGAACCTACGCCTCGCGGTCCAGCGACTGTCCAAGAACCATTTCATAATACACGCCTTTTCGCGCAATCAGCTCCTCGTGCGTCCCGCGCTCGACAATCCGCCCCTTGCCAAACACTACGATCGTATCGGCGTCGCGAATCGTGCTGAGCCGATGCGCGACCGCAATCGTCGTGCGACCCGCCGCAGCCCGATCTAGTGCCTCCTTCACCACTTTTTCAGACTCGGTGTCGAGTGCCGAAGTGGCCTCGTCGAGCAGCAGCAGCCGCGGCTTACGGATGAGCGCGCGCGCAATAGCGATGCGCTGGCGCTGGCCACCTGACAGAGACAGGCCCTGGCTGCCGCACGTGGTGCCGAGGCCGTCGGGCAGCGAGGCAATAAAGTCCCAGACGTTTGCCTGCTGACACGCAGAGACGACCTCGTCCTCCGACGGCTCGCCGTACTCGACGCCGAGGGAGATATTGTCGCGGATGGACCCTTGGTAGAGCACGGGCTCCTGCTGCACGAGCGCAATGTCGCGACGGTAGCGCGCCCGGTCATACTGCCGGGCGTCGAGGCCATCCACGCGCAGCACGCCAGAGGTCGGGTCGTAGAAGCGCTGCAGGAGCGCAATCATAGTCGACTTGCCGCAGCCAGAGGCGCCGACAAAGGCCACCATGCTGCCGGGCTGAATGCCAATGTCGATGCCGCGGAGGACCTTGAGGCTAGGGCGCAGGGGATAAGCAAAGTGGACGTCGTCGATGGCAACTTCCTTCCCCTTGAGGGTCTCGCTCGACTTTTCTGTATTGCTCGACTTTGATTCAACATCGCTGTCGTACAGGGCGCGCGTGCGGCGGAGGCGCAGAATGTAGTTGATGGCGGTGCCGGCCTTGGTGATGCTTGTGGTGTACTGGAAAAAGAGCGCAGCCGCCTCGCCGGAGAAGATGATGGCGATGAAGATGACGTAGAATTGCGCCGCGGTATACTCGCCGGTGGAGACGAGCTGGCCGCCGTACCAAAAGCCGAGACACATGACGAGGAGGGATATGGACTGACTGAGCGAGTAGAAAAACATTTTCCAGCCCAGCCCGGAAATGGCATCAGCAGCAATGTGCTGCAGCGAGTCGTGGTAGCGGGTGATGATGGCCTGCTCGAGGGCGAGCGAGGATACAGTGCGGATGCCCATGACGGCTTCGGAGGCGAGTCCGCTGCTGCTGGAGAAGCGGTCTGCCGTGTCAGACTCAAACTTGAACTCGAGACGGATGCGAAGATAGCCCGACCCGATCAACACGGGAAGTCCTCCCAAAGCAAGCACTAGACTAAGCTTCCACCCGTAGCAAAGGGCTAGAATGACGCTGGAGAGGACATTGACAAGGGTAATGAGGATGAGGACACAGTTGATGGATAACAACTCCTGCAAGCTGGTCGGCTCGGATGCCACGCGGGATACAAGAGCACCAGTGTTATTCTCGGGCTTGTCGAAAAAAGTCATATCTTGACGAAGGGTGTTGTCGAAGATCTCAGCGCGATAGAATTTCATGATCTGCTGCCCAATAAGATTGATGAGCCATCCTGAGACGCCGTATGCGACGAGATTGACGAGGGCGACAACGAAGAACATGAGGGCATAAAAGTTGGCCTGGGAGACGTTGGTGGTGTTGAAGGCATCCATAGTCTGTGCAAACAGGAAAGCGATGACGGGATAGGTACCGCCGCCGATGATACCACAAAGTGTGACAAAAGACATGTACCACCACAGACTGGGCTGCTCCCGGATGATGATCCAGAGCCCCATGAGCAAGCCGTAGACGTGCTCCTGCTCGTCCTGGATTTGGACGCCCTGCACACCGGCTGATGTGCGCGAGGCCGAAATCTCGAGTGTCTCAACCGGCTCGACCTCTCCAGCGCCGTCGGCGTCGGCCGAGGCATCACCGTCACCAAGATCTTGAGCGCGGACCAGTGCTGCATACTTGCCGTTCATGTTTATGAGCTCAGAGTGGGTGCCAGTCTCGAGAACCTGGCCCTTGGACATGACAATGATTTTGTCGGCGGTGCGTATGGTGGAGAGGCGATGTGCAATGGCAATCATGGTTCGTCCCTTGGCGACATTGTTTAAAGCTGTCTGCACAATCTTTTCGGCATTAGGATCCAGAGCACTGGTGGCTTCGTCGAGAAGAAGGATTTTAGGGTTAGAAATGATGCTGCGGGCAATGACAATTCTCTGCTTCTGACCACCAGACAAAGATGCACCACGCTCGCCAATCATGGTGTTGTAGCCGTTGGGCAGCTCGGAGATGAAATCGTGGGCATAAGAGGATTCACATGCTTCCTGAACCAGACGCCGCTTTTCGTCGTCTGGTAGGTCCACCATGGCGGTGCCAGAGAGGCCGTCGACGACATTTTGGTAGATGCTGCCGGTGAAGAGGGTGGGCTCCTGCTGTACGAGACGCATGCTGGTGCGCAGCCATTGCAGATTAAGGTCTGTCAGGTTGTGGCCGTCAAGCGTGATTTCACCCGCGGAGCTCGAGTACCAGCGCTCCAGAAGACCAAACAGGGTACTCTTTCCAGAGCCGCTGGCGCCGACAAAGGCGGTCGTCTTGTTTGCGGGAATGTCAATGCTAAAATTTTGGAGGATGGGCACGTCAGGGCGAGAAGGGTAGGAAAAGTCTATGTTGGAGACTTTGATATTGCCCTGAAAGTCAGGAATAGTTTTGCCTTCCGTGGAAAGCGAGTCGACGGCCGACTTGCGATCGATGACGGCAAACATGTCGTGAGCAGCGGCGGCAGCCTTGGAGACGGCGACAGTTTGGGGAGCAATCTGTGTGAGAGCCTGAGCGGCGACGAGAACAGCAAAAATGACACTAGAAATTAGCCATCCGACAAGAGAAAGAGGGCGGAGCAATTCGAAATATGTGCGATCGGGGACAGAGGGGAAAGCCAATGGAGGGACGGAGAGTGCTCACGTTACAACTGTACCAGGCTGGGCAATCTCGCCACTGGCATACATGCGCATGCCCTGCCAAAAGGCCAGGCCGTAGCCCGCGAAAATGCAAAAGAATTCAAAAGAAAAAAGAATGGCATAAATCAGACACTTGTTCTTGCCAGCCAGGCGGGCCTCTTCGAGGATGTTGGTGAAGCGGCGGGACAGTTTGGGAAAGGCCCAAAAGGCGTGGGCGGTACGGATGGTGGCAAATGCCTCTTCGGCAATGGTGCCCGACTTGCTGTAAATTTCAAACATTTTGTACTCGCAAATCATGTCAAAGGTGACGCATACAACGGTGACGACAATATTGACGGGAACAATGGAGATCACGATCAAGGTCAGTTTCCACTGGACGACGAAAGCGACGACAAAGGCGGCGACAAAGGTGGATATGGCCTGGATGGTGATGCCGAGCTTCTCGGCGATGCCATTGGTGATGAGGTTGCCGTTGGTAAAGATTTGGCTAGAGGCGGAGCTGGTGGGAGCGTCGAAGAAGGGAATCTCCTGGCGGAGAGTCTGGCGGACAAAGTCGACGCGCATCTTTTTGACGACGCGGATGGAGGTGATGGAGACGGCGACCTGGAACGTCAGTGGGGATGTTCTTCACGGATTGATGTCTGCATACCGTCCATATATAAGTCAATACGAATTTACCAATGAACAGATATATGAAATAAAGGCTATGGCAATTAGCGACAGTGATGCTCAGGTGCTGGCCTAGACGACGTACGCATAGTGCGCCACCTCCTTGCGGTAGCCGGCAGGTGACAGGGTGCCGGCAACAAAGTGGTTGAAGGCATTGACATAGGAGCCGAAAACGACATCCATTAATGGGAGAGTGGTGCCCGAGGCAATCATACAGAGGAAGGCAAAAGAGTTGATGATCCATCCCTGGGTGTCATTGTACTTGAAAACGCGCTTGTCGAGGTCAGCCAGCTGCCGTGTTTATGCATTGGGAGGCAAAGGATGCTTACCAAGTAATATTTGAACGACCCATCGTCATCATCTTTCTTTGCGTCTTTTGGTGTCTGTGTCGGTGCTTCTGTAGTTGGCCTGGTAGATGTATCAGGCGAAGGCGAACGCTCCTTTTGTTCCATCATGGCCATGGGCGGCTCTGTGGTGGAGGTGTCGGGCTGTGAACGGTGTCGGTGTAGAGTTCGAAACGTCGACCACGACAGCGGAGACTTTTGTGGGTGGCATGAAAATCAAGATCGAAAGGTTAAATAGGCGCCTCGATTGGACCGACTGGTTGTTTTTATTTAATCAGCAAGGGCACAAAGGGCACAAAGGAGAGAGCGGGACGGCAAGGCTACCCGAACCCTTTGTTTGAGGCGTACAGGATCAGCGTGGATCCTGGGCGTTTAGCTGCACATTCGGGTCCCTAGAACCCGGAGTCCTTGCGAAACAACGAAGGCTGCAAGTACGGCGATGCGTCACTCGGCGGGAGAGGTGCGTGGAGACGAAGGGATAATCGGCGGATGACTGGATCCGTGGCGCTCTGAAATGGCCCTTGTATCATTAGTTAAGACATGTTGCTGCAGATGCAGGATGCTGCATGAAGCAGGAAGGCAAAAGTTCGAGAGCAAGGGCGATTGGCGGGCGATGTGTCTGGCTATGCGAGGCGATTGGTGGATTACATGGGAGAATACTGGCTAATAAGTCATGATGATATGATCTAGATGTAATATGATGAGCGGCGGCGAGGGATGAAAGTGGATACCCCATCAACCGCGGCGGCGTACATATCGGTGAACTTTTTTGACTCGGTGCAGTCACATCCCGGTCGTCAAATGATTTTACGACTCACATTGCAATTCATACTATATCTGTATCCCATATTGAAGCTGTCATCCGTCGCCATGAAATGTTTTCTTCTTTTTTTTACCTCGCTGGCAACGGCCGTTTGCACCCGACAGATGTCCATGAAATAACGTGTGCGCGCTTGCCAGCTGCGCCACCTAAAACAAAACGGTCCCTGATCTCGGCGTCCGCGGGCCCCGCGGTGCCCGGCTGCACCGTATATTGGCCAGCCAGTCTGCTGCTACCCTCCCCGCAAGCTTTTGCTTTCGCTTGCTTCTGGTCTCGACGAGCTGCAGCAAGAAGACAGGCACAAAGTTTGAGATTGCCAAATCAGCTATTTGGCCAACACCAAGAGCACGTTTCTCCTCGACATCGGGAGCGCCACCAAGAGCGATACCCCAGCCAACTACTTTGACTCAGCCACACCCAGCCGCAGGCCAACGCCCGACATCCGCCCCGGCCTCCGTGACTCGGCGTGTCTCCCCCTCCTGCAGCTCATTATAATTTTTTCCATTTTTTTTTCTTTGTTAAATTATTCGCCTCGATTTTCCGCCTCACAATTTCTTCTAGAAGGCCGCTCTCCGCGTCATTTCCTATTCATATTATCCGCATCCCGACTGCCGCCATCTTGTGTCACGCTCACGCTCACGCTCACGCTCACGCTCACGCACACCAAGACGGATTCCTTACGCCACCCCCAACGATACGAGTATGCTGCGTGCTGGGCTGGGCTAATCGCATTTACCCAATCACCTAATTTGTCTCTTGCTTCTTTTTTTCTTCACCTAGACGGCGGCTTCACGCCATCTCGCTAAACCCAGTTATGAAGTCAACGTCCTTACCCGGCTTTTCCGTCTGAGTTATTCAAGACGCCCTACTACCCAGCCGCCTCTGTGCACCGTCTAGTGCAACACCCTAAAAACAGGGCCTTTGTTGCATCGTCCCTTTTTTCTTTTTTCCCGTCGCTGCTTTATCAACAAGCCTAATTCACTGCCGAACGCGGCTTTTCTCTACGTCTATCCCCGCGTCGCCATGCAGCAAAGCAGCCCTCAGCAGCCGCAAGTCCTCATGGTCAGCCCCGCTGCCGCCAGCGCAGCCGCTGCCGAAGATGCCTCTGGCCGTCGAGCGGTAAGATGCCGCCCCGTCCTCCAGTATTAATTTATTTTTCTTCTCATTTCTATTAATACACTTTTCATTTGTTACCCTCTTTTTTTCCGTACACCCCCCTCTGCCCCTTCGCCCACACCCTTGCTGCTCCTTCCCCGTTCCAGCCTCATCTTCAGCTACACCACGGAGTGCATCATCAACACTTCATTCCTAGTGTCGCTTCATTCAGAAATTCCCTCTACCCTCCCTCAGCCGTGCAAAATACCGCACCGGAGCCATCATGCCAAACAGTAGTGTGCCTTGCTTGCCGCCTGCGCATGCCTCCCATCGTCACAAGCTTGCTGTTATTTCCCTCACCCTGCGTATAAAAGAGCGGTTTTGTCTCGGATATCTTTTGCTAACCTGCTCATTTTCCCGCTCATAGTGCGATCAGTGCCGTCTCCGCAAGGTACGTCACGCTCCTTATTACCCCAGCCCAGTCTTCTCCCAATCTATTACCCCGTGCCGTCATCCACCATCGAGTCTTAGGCAAGCATCGAGAACCCGTTGTCATGATTGGCGGTTCGGCCGATTACGGCTTTTGCAATGAGGTCGGCGCCACCATGGCACTCACCCTATCTCGATGCCAAGGGCATCTTACCCCTCGATCTCCATCGTTCGAGATCCCGCTAACAAGCTGTTGCCCAGATCCGCTGCGACAAGGACTGGCCTTGCTCCAACTGCAGAACGGCTAAACGTCCTTGTACTTCTACAGGCGCCGGTCAGCGCCCTAAAGAACCCCGTCAACGTGTTCTCATTTCCTCTCAATAGTATGTTGCCGCCACTATCCTGTGACCGACTCACGCTGACCACACCAGTGAGCGCAAGATTGACCAAATCGAGTCGCGCCTCGGCAGCATCGAGACACTTCTCAGAAACCTCGCCACATCGGGCATTCCAAGCGACGCCGCCAGCCGCATCATTTCCACCCCGCAGACGGGCAGCAGCGGCCCGACGTGCGAGTCCACCGCCGACTATGAGAGCAGTGAGGAGGATGCCGCCTTTGGCGGCGATTCGGGTTTGACGGTCCACACTGCTTTTGCTAGTGAGTTTCTCGAGCGTGCCGTGAAGCGAACTTCGCTTCGCTCCGCCAACCCCAAAATGGAAGCGGCTCTGGCGAATCTCGGCCAGCTCGTCGAGATGCAGCAGAGCCGCCCGGAACACCGGCCCCGGTTCCCGCTGCAGCGCGCTGTTCCGCCCGGCGGCGTATCCAAGCTACCTCTGCCACCCATGGCACTAGTCGTAGAGCTACTCAAGAAGAACAAGGGTATTTATGACCAACCATCTCTGACACTACTGTGCTAATTGGCCTTAGCTTCTCCCGTGACACTTTTCACCATCATGTGCGACTTAGTTGGCGTTACAGACATCACCACTCTGTGTCGAGCGGTATACTTTCCCACAGAAGACGTGTCTGATGCCACCTTTGCCGTCGTCAGCGCGTTGCTATATAATTTGTTCCTGGAGCAACATTCCCTTTGCTCGGACCCCGATGTGAGGGAAGAGTACAACCGTCATTTCCAACTATGCCGCGCCAACCTCGAAACCACACTGGCCAACCTACCGATGCTCTTGTCCGCTAAAATCGACAATGTACAAGCCCTTCTCCTTGGCGTAGGTCCCCGTTTTCCCCGCCCTCTTCACGATACTAACTCACAGCAGAGCCTCTACGCTGTCGACGTCTCCCGCCCCACCGTCGCCTGGCACTTTGCCTCGGCCGGCGCGCAGCTCTGCCTCACCGGCGGCTTCCACCGCCAAGACAGTCTCGCGCACGACCCGCCCGAGATTGCGCGCATCAAGCGCATTCTCTTCTGGCACATTTACACTCTCGATAAGGGTCTCGGACTGCGCCTCGGTCGCGCTTCCGTCATCCACGAGTGCGATATCGATATTCCCCGCGTCTTCGAGTTCGATTTACTCGACAACAGCGGCGCCGACACCGTGCCGACCATGTGGGTGGAAATATCCGGCCTGCAGAGTGTCATATACGAGCAGTTGTACAGCCCCGCAGCACTGCACTGCCCGCAGGACGAGCTCGTGCGTCGCGCGCGCGGGCTGGCCGAGCAGTGCCGCAAGCTGGGCGTGCGTGGCGACCAGGCCAGAAGCAACGCCTACAGCTACATTAAGCAGATGAATATTTCGGATGTGGTGGATGTTTTTATCCGCGGAGATGAAGTGCAGTACTACGTGACGCAGACGCTCATCTATCGTGTCATACCGGCGCCTGAGCGCTCGGTGAGCCGCTTCTGCGATGAGTGTCTCGAGGCGGCGCGGAGGGCTATGAGTGCGCATCAAGACTGCGCGCGGCTAATCGATCTCGGCAGTTTTGTCAAGACCATATACGTTCACTGGTAAGAAGACATTTTTGCATTACAATCTCTTGTCTCTCCTTTAATACTTCGCTAATATTTTCTAGGAACCTCCTCCTAACCCCATTTGCTCCTTTCTTCGTGCTATTCTGCTACGTCATTGAAACCTCATCTGCCGACGACCTCAAGATCCTCAAAGAATTCGTGGCCTCGCTAGCCCTGGCGCGGGACTCGTCCGAGGCGGTCGAGAAGCTGTACCGTCTGTGCCAGGTCATGTACGACGTGCTGACGCTGTACGTCGAGGCCAAGTCGGCGCAGCAGCAGCGCCAGCAAGACGGCAGCGGCGGAAGCAACGGCCACGGCGTTGTGCCCATTGGCGATGAGTTTGAAATGTACCTCAGCCAGCTCGGGTTGATGCCCATGGAAGACCAGACCATGACGGGGGCCGCGCACGACGGCAGCGCCGGTGGCGTGCATCACAACGGACAACCGGCCGCGGCGGGAAGCCAGGTGCCGCACAATCCGCAGGTCGCGCAGATTGCCGACTGGTTCGTAAATAATCGCAACATGATGGGGCTGCTGGAGGAGGACCTATCGCATATCGAGTCGTATCGATGGCTACAGCCGGGGGCGGCACATCTGCAGCAACAGCAGCAGCAGCAGCCGCATCAACAACCTCACCAACAGGCTGGGCAGGTGCCTGGACCGACGAGGAATTCAGTGCATGGACACCATCACACAGGATCCATGTAGTAAGCAAAAGCTTGTGCGTGGCAGATCCCACTTGTAATGATAATGATACCAAAAAAAAGTCATGACTTGCTTGCCGGCAATTTTTTCTTCTGATTTCAAATTCATCATTTCGGGCGTGACCTCATCTCGTGTGGACCTCTCAATCGGTCGGGTATCTCGGATCGTACACTTCGTAGCCTTCGTCTTCGGTATCGCTCTCGCCCGTCCCCAGCGGTGCTTTAATCGTGGCCGCCGTAACCACGGCCTCCGGCCGCACAAGCGGCGCCACCGCCTCAGACTTCCCCTGGCCTTCTGCGGCCGGCGTCACTGTGCTTTTGAACCCACTCTTCTTGAAGCCGCCCTTTTTGAAGCCTCCCCCGGCCGTTGATGCAGCAGCGCCGCCGCCGTCAGGCACCTTGATACTGATGAGGCCGTCGGCTTTGGCCTCGGCCTTGCGGGCGCGCGCGCCGGCGGCCGGGTCCCGGACCATGGCTTTCATATCCTTGAGACGTTGCTTGTGGGAATGGTCGTAGCTGCCGAGGTGTGCCTCGTAGTCGTTCATTCGCGAGTAGCCCTTGGCGCAGAGGGCGCAGTAAAAGGATTTCTGCGCGTCGCGGGCCGACGACGTGGCGGCGGGAGGGAGGGTTTGGTGGCGCTGGGCGGGAAATTGTCAGTGGTCTGTGACAGAAAAGGGAGAGGAATTCTGGGGGGGGTCGTACCGGAGGCATTTTGAGAATGCCACGCGCTTGGGAAAATGCGTAGTGTTGAAGCCTTGAACGAGGGATGGTGTGTTTGTTGGAGTGGGAGATGGGCTGGGCAAGACGCTGAAGCGTGTTGCGCGGCTCAGTGGGGGAAGAGCGCCGCGGCGGGGCTAGTTCAGCGTGGCTGCCCACTGACAGCGCTGGGATTCATGCTGACGGGACCAGCCTCGGCTCCCCACGGGCCACAACTGGGCCCTGAGACGCCCAACGCGACGACCAAACAGCTCGACCACCTCTCAACACACCTCCCATTGTGTGCGGAACTCATCCCGACTCGCACGCAGCACGACAACACCGAACTGCAAAGTGTGGATTGAGCACGCTCAAACCGCAGGCTTTCGCCATGGAGGGCACACAGTCGCTCAACCACCGCGCGTCGCAGCAGACCATCATTTCGTTGCTCGAGCTCGACCCGTCCCCGATCGAGTCGCCGCAGCCGTTGGACGAGAAAACCCTCGACGACGGCGTCGACACTGATGGCTCCGACACCATCATGGCGGCGTCGACCGACTCGGCGAGCACCACCACCGGGCCTGGCCTCAGCACCCACGGCGGCCACAGCACCATCTTTTACCGTACGACTTCCGTCCGTCCCCTCTGTCCATCTCCGACTTAATATACTGACCAACTTTCCCATCCGCAGTCTTACGAATCCAACGCTACTCTAGCTACGCCATGTCCGTCTTCACAACTCTGCACCTCGCCAACGTGTCCCTCATCCCCGCCGCGCAGCGCTCCGTGGCCGCCTCCGAGACGTACCTCCTCATGACGCGCGAAATCTACCAGACGGCCCTCCTCGAGCCGCTCCTCGTCGCCGCGCCCGCAGCCCTGCACGTTGGCGCCGGCATCGCCCTCCGGCTGCTCCGGCGGCGCGCCAACATGCGTCGCTACGGCGGCGCCACACCCGCCATGTACGCGCTGCACCGCTCGCAGACGGGCGCCGCGGCGCTGTCCCTCTGGCCGCCCCTGAGCTACATATCCGCGTCTGGCTACGCGCTGGCAGTGTTTGGCGCCGCGCACGTCTGGGCGAACCGGTTGCTGCCGCTGGCGGTCGACGGCGACAGCGCCAACATTGGGCTGGCGTACGTGGCGCACGGCTTTGCGCGGCATCCGGTGGTTGCGCACGCGGCGTACTGGGGCCTGATTGCGACGGCTGCGGGGCACATGGTCTGGGGCGCGGCCAAGTGGTGCGGGTGGGCGCCGTCGACGCAGGGATGGAGCGGCGGCGGTGCGGCGATGACGGTGGACAGGAAGACGCGGAGGAACAGGAGGAACAAGTGGTTGTCGCTGCATGGCGTCGTGGTGCTGGTGGCGACGGCGTGGGCGGTGGGCGGGATGGGGGT
>JAPFSE010000969.1:0-20473 GCA_030777785.1 Beauveria caledonica | reverse complement strand
GTCCCCGTTCCCCCACTCCGTTCCAGGTCTTTGCACAACGCTGGCTGGCCGACCGTCTCGGTTCACGGCAGAGTCTTCTTGTCTCGACCGCTTCTTGCCCGCCGTTCCCGTAGCTCCGGTTCCTTTTCGTCCTCGCAACAACTCGATGTCTTTATTACGTTTTGAATGGTTTCTGCTCTTGCAATGAATCCGCATCCTTCCGACACACACCCCGCGTCTATAATGTATTCTTGCCACCGTCATGTACCTGGTCTGCCTTGCAGTAGGGTCCATCATGCAGCTTTGCTATCATTTTCGTTGCCATCAAGTCATTGAAGTGATTGAAGTCATCGTGAGCACCCCCCCGACCAACTTGTTAACGTAGCATCTAATTGCAAAACGCGCTGCAACCCAAGCCAGACAGACATTGGCACCCCATTGTTCCATAATCTGTAGATCCACACCTACCCTTTACCCATGCTCTTCATTTACCAGCGGTGTGCAGTTGATGCTCCTGCGTCGTCTTCCGCATCCCGCATTCCGGCTCCGGCCACTGCTCCGCTTCCGACTTGGCCCCTCCGGCTGAACGCCCGGACACGCTCCTGCCACACACCGCTTCACAGGTCCGCTACAACCTTTCGGCTCATTGTCATTGCATCATCTATTCTTGAAAAACTCATCTGCTCGCCTCTATGAAGCTTACGAATCCCCCGTTCTGCTCCGAGCTTGGCAATAGTATCTTTGACGCGATGCTTCATGCTTTTAGTTCCCTCCTCCTTCATGCATCATCATTTATATATATCCCGTACATCACTCCATTTCAACCTTGCCGCCTCCTCTTATTCGTCAAGAATCAGCTTCGTAATCTTACCAATGGCAATCGTTTGTCCCTGCAAGACATGTTAGCATTCTTGTTATCGCCTACTGTCGCATTTGTATTTACCTGATCACGAAGCGTGAAACGGCCCATCTGGGCATAGTCCTCGAATCGCTCAACACAGACAGCCCCAGCGCCACCGATAACTTGCATGCGAGCAATGATGCTGTCGCCCTTCTTCGCGTGCGTAGGAGGCAGCTTGCTCTTGCGGTTTGTTCCCTTCTGCAATTTGTGAAGCAACGCCGAAAACGTAACCTCTTCAATCGCCGAATGAACGTGGAGGACACAGTTGAAGCCAGATGTCAAGATACTCTTGAGATCCAGGATTCTGATTTGCGCCTCAAACCCGGAGACGCAGTGCACAAGACGCTTGGGCGAGCACAGCACAAAGCCAGGGAGAATGTCCTCCTCCTCAATGCCCTTGAGACGCAGGCGAACTTGATCACCACATTGCAGTACAGAGACTTCCTCTTCCTGCTCTCCGAAAAGCGCAGACAGTTCCACATTCTGCTTGCGAGGCATCATCACGAGGCTCACGCCCTTCTTGATAACACCAGCCTCGATCTTGCCGTCAATCATAGTTCCCATGTCCTTGTACTTTGCATTGACAGGCATCATAAAGGGTGCGTTGATTTTGCGCTCCAGTGCAGTCATGCTGTCGAGATACTCGAGCAGCGATGGGCCATCGTACCAAGGAGCTTTGCCCTTGGGCAGACGGTCTTTGATATTCTGGCCCGTCTGGGCAGCGACGGGCATAAAGAAGACATCGTTCTTTAGGTTGTAACCAGTTCCTTTGAGGAATTGAGCGAGCTTGGTTGTGCATTCCAGGTAGCGCTCATGCGACCACTCGACTGTAGGGTCATCCATCTTGTTGATGACAACAATGAGCTTGTTGACACCCTGCGTCTTGGCCAACATGGCGTGCTCACGAGTCTGACCGCCACGCTCGAAACCAGTTTCGTATTCACCCTTTCTGGCCGAAATGACCAGAATTCCAACATCGGCCTGAGAAGCCCCACCAATCATGTTGGGCACATACGTCTTGTGGCCAGGGGCATCGAGGATGCTGTATCTGCGCTTCTCCGTCTCGAAAAAACCGCGGCCAACCTCGACAGTCTTGCCCTTGGAGCGTTCCTCCTTGGTCAGATCCATGACCCATGACAGATACCAAGTTTCACGACCAAGATCCTTGGCTTCCTTCTTGTACTTGTCCATGGTTCGCTCGTCGACCATACCAGTAGCGTAGAGAATCGAACCACCGAGTGTGGATTTACCGGCATCAACGTGTCCAATAAAGATGACGTTTACGTGCTCCTTGCCATAGATTTCTTTGAGTGTCTCGTCGTCGACGTCGGCGGCTTGTTCCTTCGTAACTGCATCGACGTCGCGCTGAGGTTTCTTGTCTCCCGAGGGGCTTGAGCGGCCAGATGAAGGAGTGGGCGAGGTGCGTCCGCTGGAGGCATTGGTCTTCTCTCCAGTCTTCTCAATAGCCTTCGCGGCTGTCGTCTTTTGTCCAGCCTCAGGCTTGTCGGTGGGTTCCGGCTTGGTATCGGCCTTGGTTTCAGCCTTTTCATCAGACTTGGCCGGGACAGATGGTCCACCAATGGAGAGTACCTTGGCGACCTTGGGCTTGGCGGAATCACCACCAATGCTCAGAACCTTGGCGCCGCCCTGCTTGGTAGCAACGGGCTTGGGAGCGTTGGATGCCGCAGGAGCCGCTTGAGTGGCGGGGGCTTTAGAAGCTTGAGGTTGATACTGCTGGCCTTGCTGCTGGCCATATTGGGGGTATCCTGTATCACGTGTGAGCAATAGAAGGACCAGGAGCCGTACTTTGAGACTAACCCTGTCCTTGATTATATCCTTGGCTGAAGTTGCCGCCCTGGCCCTGCTGATTGTACTGGCTGAATTGCTGCCCTCCCTGGCCCTGGCCGTACTGCGGGTAGTATCCTTGCTGGTAGTACTGTTGCTGTTGCTGCTGGTACTGCTGGCCGTATCCTCCGCCGTATTGCTGTCCGGGAGAGAAGGACTGAGCGCCTGGCTGGAAAGATGCAGCACCAGGCTGAAAAGTAGGAAACGCTGGGCGGAATCCACCCTGCTGCTGCTGGTTGGCCGCGTTCATGTTGAGCTGCTGCTGGGCCTGGCGAGAGAGATTCTCGTCCTGGGCCGAAGGGTCATCCTCCCAAGAGTTGAGGTTCGACATGTTTATGGTATGGCGCGAAGAACGCGGACTGTGTATGTGAATGCGACCGAGTAGTGGGGAGAAATTTGACTGTTGCCGCTCGATGTTGATGCGTCGCCAAGTTCGGCCGAATGTCGGGAGGGTTGCGACTGCCACAGATAAGAGCCCTTTCAACAAGTATGTATACCTGCTCAGGATAGTCAAGGATTCGAGTAGAGTGACTCGGTGTTGAAGCCTGACTATTGTTTATGCCTGGGCAAAAGGTTGCGTGGTGAAAATTCAAGCCCCACCACGAGACTGTCGCGGGGATGGGCCGTGGAGGGGCAGCACAGTGAGGTACGCACTACCAACATTCAAAATTGAAAGCGTGCCGGGAAATAGTTGCCTTAACACAGCTTCAATAGTTTTAGGTAGAGACTTTTACCAATTTTCTTCAAAGACTTGGCAATCTAAAAGAATTGGCAACGAGGGGTTGCGGCCGCTTGCCATGCTGCAGTTCGCCCAAACTTTCAGCATGCGTGGCCAGTGCGGATGGGCAACTTCGGTATTCGCACTGTACACTCACTCGTTTGCGCCGAAGGCAGTAACTAGTGAATGACTTGGGCATGGTCATACACAGTCATCGGCAGAAATACGACTTCAAATACACGTTTTAAGTATTTCCTACTAATTATCAGATGCCGCAAAATTACAGGTCATGGAACAGTTCCTCTCGCTGGTTGGAATGCAGGCAATGAAGCTGGCGGTCAGATCAGGCATCGTCTTTACATCGTCGTACGCTTTGCAGCAATATTCGAGTTTCCTGGCGACAGTGACCGATGAAAAACTATCGTTCAAACTCAAAACCCTTCAAGATGAACTTGATAGTAAAATAAAGGTATGTGGGACACTCGAGGCCTTCTTCGTATTTAGCCTGCTAATACAGCTTAGATCATCACGCCAGCAATCAACTTGATCGAGCTTCGATCCGGACAGGGGAATAGCGCTCTGGAATCGGCACTGACGCTTACGACATCGATTCAGAAGGGTATAACTTTACTTGGTCACAAAATTGCCTCACTGACGCCTGCCAAAACTAGCCAGGCGGCTATTCGTCATTTGATTGCTGACATCAAAGTTCTAATTGAGCTCATAAATGGGAGCATACCCCTTTTACAGCTAGCTATCTCAACCTCTGGAGAAAGTCTATCGTCCAATCTGCCTGACTCTGTCTCACCTTCGAGAATGCTCCAAGCCAGCGCTTTGCTCATGGTTGCTGACAGCCAGTTCACAGCCAGCCCGCAAACGACTGTGCAAGTCGGGCCCGACTTCATCGTATCAGTATACATGATATTTAAAGGCTATTCTTACGGGCCTACCAAAGAAACTTCCAGTTACAGGATGTCCGAAGAACCTAATCTTGACAGTGTAAGGAAGCCCGCCTGGCAAGAAGTCCTGCACAAAGCCCGCCTGAGACTCCATCGCGCACCTTACCAGCGAGAACGAAACGGAAAGCAATGGCCACGGGGTCCTTCGCGATACTTTTACTATCTCGAGATCAAAGAAGATAGAGACGACGGAAGGCTACACGACATCCCAATAAACCCTGTAGGAGACAGCAAATCAGATCTGATCCCCGTTACGGAAATTACCAAATTGTTGTACACCAATTCTGCCGCTATTCTCAACATTAAAGACGACTTGGACGCCTATAGCACTCCCATCCTCTTACTGAAAAGAGAGATAGACATCAATACCTTGGCCAACACTTCAGAATACAACATATCAGAGGACGAAACGCAACAGCACGTAGACTGTCAAATCCTTAGCGAATGTAACGGCGCAGCGCTCGATGGTGAAAAAGGCGAGTGCGGCAATGGTCCTTTGAACCGCTCTCAGTTTCCGTCATATCTTGATCCCGAGTGGATCGCCCTCGAAATGTACACGGCAGATACATCTGACGGAAGCCAGTACGACCAGAGTGACGCAGAGTCTGCATCAACGAGCAGTGACGAATCCGAGCCGCGAAAGAGTCGTGAGACCGTAACCGATGAAGTGATTAGCCAACTAAGCTCATTATGCCTCGACCGAGGCTATTCTCCGCATAGCGAGGACAAGTCAACTTTACAGGACGCTACCTCCAGTGTCAGCGAGAGTGCACCGACCAGCCACTTCAGCATGGTCACTACATCACTATCTCTTCTGGAACTTGTCATCAGATTGGCCGTCCTGCAGCAAACGCAGCAAAAGTCTCATCTATCGATTCCCGACCACGTCCTTACGAGCTTCCTGAACGGAACCATGCAACCGAATGACTCGGGGGTAATCATTGAGCCGGAAAGTAGGTGAGGCACTTGATGGTACAATGTTGGGCGGCAGCCCAGGCTGGTGTTGCAAAGCGCTGCAATGCTGCGCGCCATTTGGTAGTGTAGTGTACATGGAGCAGATTCAGCGGAACCACCAATTTACAGATCCATTCAAGTCTCCTGATGTCCCGCTACTTTTCACAGAGTGCCACCACCCTTCTGGGATGAAGAGGGCGTCGCCAGCATTGAGTTCTGCTTCGCACATCTCTTCGATAGGGGTTTCAGGCTGCCAAACCGCCTCATGAAGCACTTTGCGCTCTTCTCCCTCCATCATCTCCACACCTCTCATACGACTGCTCCCTTGCAGGCGAAGCTGAACTTGGACCTGAAGGTACAGCTTTTCCCCTAGCCGTGGCGGAAGAAGTCTGACAATCTTTTGGTTGTGAAGCTGACAGAACAGATTTGGATTGGGATCTCGGTGAAGCGGAGTATATGTAGGCTCAGTCCCCAGCCAGATTGATGAACTGTAGACGTCGCCCTTGCCAGCCTCCAAAACCAGTGTTGGGGTTGGCAGGTCTTGCTGTAGCCCCGGTGGGAGATCTGCAAGAAGCGACTGTGCAATGTACAACCCCACAATACTTTTGCCGGAAGCTTTTCTAAGCTGATTGAACTCCAATGCTTTGTGTAACAGCTTCAAAGGCGCGAAAAGTTGAAAGAAGCGGTCGCCTGTAGAATCTTCCAGAGTCGAATGCAAGATACCAGCTACTATCTGGTCTTGCATATCCTGACTTGCGAGTAATGAGGCACAAAAAGCATGTAGTGCTTGCAAATTTTCTTTTGATGCCCCTACTATTTCGTAGGGAAAAGGTAACAGATAAAACTCTTCGAGCTGCTTTGACAAGCGTCCCCCAGTAGCAGAGCCTTGCGCTGGACCTTGAAACCATTTACTCAGGGCAGGTATTGATGAGGTCGGGGAGCCATGGTCTTTCCTGAAGAGAACTGGTCTCTTTTCGGTAAAGGCACCGTGCCTAAATGATTGGATGCTGTCGGCTGTGGCATTCCAATCTACGGTTTGTACTGGGAGCACAGTGAGCCTGCGGCGTAGGCTGCTGTGAAACAGTCTCGCTGTCGAACGGCAGCTGGCAATGCGAGGCATAATTCCGCCTGTGAAAGAACCTGAGAAAGCCTGGAAAACTGATGAGACATCATATACTTATCTCCTTCAGCTCGTAATTGAATGTCGTCTCTAGCTGGACAGCAACTATGGGTGTCGCGGAAGCCGGGTAAACCAAGCCTCCGCCAGTCCGCCGCCAGCGCTGGGTTGGCGCGGCGTCTCTCTCGCCCCTCCCCACCGCAACATCCCACCACCACTGTTATCAAAACGCCATTCTAAGCAGCTTCAGCAGCCTTATCCCAACAGCCCGATCGAGTGGGGGAATCACATTTGTCTGTTGGGCGGTGCGCACAAGCACATACTCTTGCATAGTACTTTTGCGGTATCGAAACTTGCTTTGTGCCGTGCGGGAGACGACGTGCGCTGCGGAGCCCCTACGCGTGCACCAACCACCAATAGGCATCTCAAGACGGCCCAGAGGTCGGACGGCCTCTCAGACCCAAGCTGGCCGAGTACGAGGTCTCGCAGGGCTTAAAAACCTCAATTTTCGACGTTGCCGAGTGCGTCATGTCGACATCTTCAGCCGCGCCCGAGTCTTGGATCACGAGCTTTTGCTCCCTGCTCGGGCACGAATATTTCGCAGAGGTCTCTGAGGATTTCATCGAAGATGACTTCAACTTGACTGGCTTACAGACGCAAGTGGACATGTACAAGGAGGCTTTAGAGGTAAGAGTGGCATCGATTTCAATTTCATTTTGCTTCGCACGGGTTTCTGACACTGCCTTTCAGATGATTCTCGATGTAGAACCCGAAGAAGACGACGAAGATCTCGACGAAGATGAGGAAGACTACGACAACGAATCCACCATGGAGCATGGCTCCCGATATGGCAACGAGAGAAGACACCATGCCAGAATCGCGAGCGACCTCACTGTCATCGAATCCTCTGCTGAGCTGCTGTACGGTCTTATTCACCAGCGTTTCATCTGCTCACGGGTCGGCATACAACAGATGAGTGAAAAGTACGAGCTCGGACATTTTGGCTCCTGCCCTCGCACGCATTGTGAACAGTCGCGCACTCTCCCTGTTGGCTTGTCTGATATTCCTGGCGAGGACACAGTCAAGCTCTTCTGCCCCGCCTGTTTAGACGTTTATGTCCCTCCCAACAGCCGCTTCCAAACCGTCGACGGAGCCTTCTTTGGCCGCACTTTCGGCGCCCTTTTCCTCATGACTTTCCCAGAGTACGACCTGACGCGACGTGGCTCAGAAGCTCTGGCCTCGATCAACACTCGCATATCAGCTGCCGAGGGAGCAGACATTGTCAACGGCATGTATGCCAAGAACATTGCCCCTGGTCTTGGTCCCGGTCGTATTTACGAGCCCAAGATTTACGGCTTCAAGGTATCGGAGCGTGCTCGCACAGGTCCGCGCATGCGCTGGCTAAGAGAACGGCCTGCCGATGTAACCGAATTGGACGAGGCTCGGCTGTATCGGGAAGAACACCCGGACTCGGACGACGACGAGGACAACTTCACCACCTGCGCTCCTATACGTAGACGACCACCAGGCAACGCGCGTCTCCGTCAAAGGCAGAATCAGAACCAGAACGGTAGCCCAATGGCAATGTCAACCAATGGCGCTGAATCTGAGCTGTAGCATTGCGACCGACGCACGACGCCAGAAACATACCGGGTTCGAATCGAGGATCCCTTTGGACTGCGAATCGTGCGCCGAAGTCGCAGCACCACGACCAAGATCGCCACTGCCGTCGAAATTGAAATGTGCCATGATACATCGCGCATGTCGCCGGCTCAATGTCTAGCCAACAACACATCACGGAGGGAGGGCCAGATTCCCCAAGACGAGCCCAGCATGGTGCTTACCCGCTACCCGAGGAATCAGCGGGCGAGTACGGGATTCGAGGCACAGCAACACAGTAACGAGCAAAATCGCTCCGACGAACCCGTCCCCCGCGGCGATGACAAGTGTGAAGAAGCTGAATGAAAATTACAGGAGCGGGATTTTGCTTCTATGCATAGACTGGGCGTTGGGAAAGGCACTTTCAAGAGCCATTGTAGGCAAAAGCCTTTTGAAACGATTATGGCAGATCAACTCTCTTAAACTCGAAAAACAAGTCATCGTTGAAACACAATGTTTATTCCTCAGGCCTCTCTCCTCTTCTCTTGTTTCCCCTCCTGCAGACTCGGTCTTTTCTACTTCTTTTTTTATAACCAGAATCATATCTGTTATCGCTGATTATTCTTGTCGATTGCTGCTACACCTGTCCATCGGCGTTTATGAGTATGTTACATTGTTGGCGGGTCAAAGAGTGGGGTTTTTTTTCTCTTCCCTTTCAACTTTTCATCTTCTCACGTGTTTGAAAACTGCGGCTCTAAACCAAAGAGAGTTGCGTGTCGAGGTCTGGTTGATGTCTTGCGTTGCGGATATTAGAGAGCCACGCGATTGACGACAGCAGAAGTAGATTATGAGGATACGTTGATTGAATACCAAATATGGTGCGCCAGGAAGTCTACCCCATTCGGTTCTGTTTCATTCCTGCATCGTAAGCAACTACAGCTCCTGTCTTGTATACGGTAGTCATAGCTCTGTACAGCGCGCAGCGTAAGATGCTATCACGTTCCCTCGAAACAATGTAATTATAAAGAACAATTGTGTCATGAACTAATGTGGAATTTACTGCTCCGTCGAGAATTCGCAGGTCCGCACCATGCTTCCCGTCATGATGTCCTATCTCAGCGGGGAACCCTTTCCGGGCGTCCAGCTTGCGCCGGCGCCTCCAAACCCAGGCGTCGCCAGCGTCGCCGCCTTTCTCACCGGCGTGGACGGGCCCCCGTTTCCGTCCACCGGCAGCGGCGGTGTATCTATCCGCTGCACGTCTTGTCCGTCCTTGCGCGGCGGCTTAAAGTTGACATCCCGCCCAGCGCGATAAATGTCTTGCAGCATCGGCTCCAGAATGCCGGCATCTTCGAATTCAAGGTATTTTCTATATAGCTTGAGCGCGGTGCGTGAGTCTTCGATAGAGTCGTGCGTTTCCATTTGAATATCTTCTTTGAGCAGATACCATGCCAAAAAAGCGAGCGATAGTTTCCGCAGTCTCGTCTTTAAATAGAAAAGATCAATCGTATCGATAATCTGCGACTTGGGCACATGGATGTTGATGACGCGGAAATCTTGCTTGAGGCCGTGGCCCAGGAACTTGCAGCCCAGGTTGAGCAAGACCCAAAGCTTTTTGTAAACCATTTTGAGGGGCAGTAAACTATGCTGGGAGATCCGAGGGTCGAGATCTGATTGAGTAATGCCTGAATAGGATGTGAGATAGTCGACAATTGGCTCCTTGATAGTGATGTAGTCGTCGATAAAGGGCAGCCCCTCGTCTTCGCCTTGACCCCGAACAACTGAAGCTCTTGCCAACGCGTATACAATAGGCCGAATTGTCTCTCGCTCGCCATCGGAATTCATCTCAATCTCTGGCTGCCGAACAGCCACAAACTCAGTGTCTAGTGCAATGATGGTATCGGGACCTGGGTGATCTTCTGGGTGTTTGAGTATTTTGTAAGTTTTGCTCTCAGGAGGGTGTGAGTTGATATCCTGGTATAAAATTGAGGTATCCAGTTGATCCCTCCATGTCGAATCCAGCTTGTTGTTGGCGTCCTTGACCTGGAAAGCAATGACCGATGGTACTTTCCACGAAGGGTTGAAGGTAAGCGCTTCCTCGGTGCTAACTGACCGCACCAAAAAGTCGTTGAACAAATGCCACTGGCTCTTACCCGGCGCTTCTGCTTCGGCGTGTGCGACATTGATCATTGATACCAGGTGCGGCTTCTGCGTTTGCCCGTTCTCAATGTTGATTGCCATCCCAATCAACGAGTATACGGTGATATTGTGCATGCCGCGCTGAAGGTGTAGTTTCAAATCCTCACCTTCGTAGCAGAAGAACTGGCCTTGATCCACTATGATGCCGATTTCTTCTGGAAGCCAACCTGGCGTAGACCAGAGCATGCGATGTTCGGGGCTGTTAATCGCAGTATTTAAAATGAGAACAGCTGGGACGCTGTGGATCGTCTTCTTTGTCGCAATATTCTTATATTTGCTGCATTTTCCGCACCATCCCTTTGATGTTGTCTCTCTCTCCACGCTGTTCTTAAGAACTTGTGAGAAGGTGACTCTTGGCATCTTTGAGACGTTGGTTTGTGTCTTTGGAACGGGGTACAGCAGATCGTTCACCAAGGTTGACCCAGGACGTGTATATTCGCTGCGGCAAGATATGCAGTTGATGGAGCTGGTTGCAGAAGTTGATAGAACCTGCTCCATCGGCGCGGACGTGCCCTCGATTAATCGGTAGTCTTGTACAATCTTGTCGAGTAGAAAGCGGGTCAAACCTTGCAGCATCATGTTGAGCGAGGAACCGCGCGGGTCTTCCTCTAGAAGGCCCAGTGCGCCAGCCTGAGGTTGATTGCTTAGCGTCTTTAGCAGATTAGTCGCCTGGCAGATGGATCCTTCGGCCTTTTGCAGCATATCAAATAAGTAACCGAGCTCGCATAATATGCAAATCTCGCTCAGACAAGAGGTAGCAGCGTGGCGAAGAGCAAGATTTCTGATGACGGGAATAAAATGCATCATCTGCAGAAGAGAGTTGGCGTATGAGTTTGATATGTGGATTTCGAGTCCTGAATACTTTGTCTTATTGTAGAATCTGCGATTGTTAGCGTCTGCAATACAAGGTCAAACAGCTGACTTACCCAAAATCGAAGTCATCAACACCAAACTTGCTGTATTTGATCTCCACGTTTCCGTACATGGCAGGCACCTCGGACTTCTTGCTCTCGATTTCAGCCTCTGCCAGTGGGTTGTTAAGCTCATCGGCTCGGTCCTCGCCAGCGCTATCGGACTTGGCCGACTCTCGCGCCTTTTCACTCAGAAATTTTGGTGTCCTTAGCCCGGCATTGACCGACTTTGTCAAATTCCGAGTGTCTTCAAACTGGTTTCGCCTTAGACTACGCGTGTTGCGCCCATATAACGCAAAGGTAGTAGCTTTGAGCGTGGAAAAGGCCTGCGGGTCAACTTTCGGTGGCGGTGCTCCCACGTCACACACTAGATCTGGCCACGCAGAAGCTAGAACATCGCGGTAGTATGGGAGCCCAACGGTATTTAGTGGTCTGTGGCGTATAAGTTAGGATCCACGTCTTGAAGTTTGGCTCAAATACTTACACTTCTGGAGACCAGTCTATGGGGGGTAACCGTTCTTCCGTGGCGGCAAACTCGATTGGTGTGGCAAGATCGACAAAATGGAGTTTGGTACGTGACCCCCATAAGTGGATAAGACATTCCGCATCAGTCAATACCATGCCCTCTCCAGAGGGTGCAATCTCAAACATATTGAGATAAGTCATGACGTTCGCTTGTCTGACGTTGCTGGTGTTTGGGTTCATAAGATCAACAACATGCATCTGGCCACTTTGCGACACGACGATGCTCGTGGTAAGCATTCTTGGGTGCATGCGAACATATGCAGCTCCGGCTGGAAATGGAATTGGCGGCATGGAGGACATTTTCTTGATATCAAAAACGTTGAGGAACGGATCGAGCATATAGTTCTGTCCTTGTCGTAGTGAATATCCGCATGTGACGATGAAATCGTGCTGGGCATCCATGTCGTTGATCAGCGCCGAATGAGCATTCCAGGATTTGATGACGGCAAAGGTGACCGGGTCAAGCAAGTTGCAAAGACCGGTTTGCGTTGCGGCGCAGATATAACGACCTCGTTTCATCATACTATATTGGTATTCGGTCGGGACCTGCAAATGTCAGCCTCCATACGGTACCAGACTGTGGCAATACGGACCTGCTTGACGACTTCACCCTTATTGAGGTCGATAACAAGCATTGCGTCCTGAATCCCAGCTACAATTATCTCGGCGGTCCCTTTGGAGGTAAAGCTCATGCACCGCAGGTCCCGCATCGCTTCATGTCTGTCGCCGAGTCAGCAAGATGTCGTTTTTTTGGGGTGATGAATATACTTGATATGCCATATTGTCGCGCCCCTTCTCATAGACATGTGGACATCGTTGGCTCCGAGAGCGATCACGCCTTTATCGTTGACCAAAATCTGTCGGACGGGTCCTTCTGAGGACAGGTGAGCCTTGAATGATGTGTAGCGTTGCAGTTCGCTCCCGAAGAAAGATGTGACGCGTCCCTTGAATGTTGTCAGGTTTTCTCTCCGGCGCTTTGCACGTCTCAATCACTTATCAATTCGTACATAATCATTTCCAGTCCACAGCAGTTCCTGCGACGTATCAAACGTCATGGTCGTGACGGGGCTTGGCAGAGCGTGGACGCCCGGGGGTGGGAACTGGATACGGGCGACCTAAAACACAAGATGAGGTTAGAATATCGCGATACAGGTAGAGCGCATGGTGAATGCCGCCATATGGGCGCGATCGCTCGCATGCGCGTCATCGCGACGCGGAGACGCCAAGGGTCGGGGCAGTGCGCCGTACCTCGTCCCAATCTGCATCCATATTGGCTGATTTCACATAATCCTCAGAATCATAGTTCTAGGCGGTAGTCGAGTATCACTGCAGTGCCACAGCGTCTTCTAGAATGGCGCATAGGAGTGCGCGATGTCGTGGTTGGAGGTTGCTGAGGTTGCGATTCGAGCTCCGATTTGCGGGTGGAACGCGGGTTAAAGGTTGGAGGGCAAGAGGGGTACAAAACCCACTGACAACTCTACAGTGGCCGAGGACCTGACGGCCGTTCGCAGTTGACCATTGCCAGGATACCCAGGAAAGTCGAAGCAAATTTGAATCCATTCTGCTGCACCGTTTGGATAAAAGAGGCTAGAGAAAATGTAAGAGGGTTGACGTTCAATGCTAGAAATTTACAGTCTATTTTAATCGTTCCGGTTGATAGCTATGTGGTACAATTTCGGCGAGGCTAATCTCGTACAGTCATTCCAACGATTTCTCGACCGCGGCAGAGGCCAAGTATGGTAACTGATAAATTGCAAAATTTACAGAAATCAACCCGGCTGGCCACGTTATCTCGTCGTCCACAAATTCCTTACTTCTTTCAACCTCTACGTGCCATCTCGTATTCGTCATCTCCCCGGCTTCGTCCCATAGCCTCTGGAGGCTCTGGCGGTTGTGGAGGTACGGCCTGCTATCGGCCAAAGCAACTTCTGTCGGGTATTTTGTACCCGCGTGCTTGCCGTAAATAAAACCATTATTATTCGTATCCTTTCTCAACCACATTATCAGTCGTTTAGCGGCATATAATTGCTCTGTCCACGACATTAGGTGGAAGAAGCTGTCGGCATGAACGATTGTAAAGCGCCCAGCAAGCATATCTAATCGCTCATCATCGGGGTCCAGCAAGTCACCACTGAGAAACGTTGCCCCAAGAGTATCTTTGTCACGGAAGAGTTCGTAGCCCAGGCTAATGAAGCGAGATTCAATATCGGCACCAAAGAGCTTGGAGCCAGCGACGCCATTGGCGCGTAGCTGCCTCAAAGCCTGCCCAAAGCCGCAGCCAATATCCAGAATACAGTCTGTGGATTTTGGAAGCGTAAGGCGAAAGAGAACCTGCTGATAGTATGGATCTAGAGGCTCAGCGAATTGCAAGAATCTCCAGCGACCAATAAACGGCTGTCGGGATACATCCCAGGCTAGATTTCGCTGAGAAAAAGTCAGTGTCTGCGCCGAAAAAAAAGAGAAAGAAAAAAGTATCCAATGATAGACAAAACATACAATGCGTAGCAGGTGACTATCAATATCCGCCTTTGAGATGCCGCTATAGTGGTGCAGCAAGCCATACGCTGTGGCGTTGTAGCTGGGAACAGCATCGATGTAGGCCCACTTCTGGAGAGTCAAGACGTCCATATGTGGCTTGCAGCAAGTTCAAGGGCCGTGGGGGCGGAAAGCAAAGCCCGTATGGGTAGATATTGAGTGGAAAGTGCCATGGGCTTTACCGCTGGATATATTCCATATTATCCGGACATGTCCCATGCATTCCGTGGCAAAAGGGTCAACTTCGAAACAAAGGGTTAGATAATAGTAAGCTCACTGGAGACGTAGGCACCTCTATTAGTAGTGCGGCTCTGCGAGCGGCGAAACGGATCAGCATGACTAAGCCTGAGCCAATTCTCCCGCCTTGTGCTGCAGAAAAATTCTTCCACTTCCGTGGTCTGATAGCAAAAATTACACGCTTCACGGCGCCGAGTTCTTCCTATTCCGTTGTGCGCGCGACGGGTCCATCGCATTTATCATCCTCCGGATTCCAGGTACGGCTCTGTCTAAGTCGGCGTTTGCCTGCATTCTCTACCAGCGACATGATTACACCCTATTTTGGGGCAATTCATGGTTGCTGGTGCACTGCGCTGGTACGCGTGCTAACAATGGCGTCTTAGATTCTGCTCAACGCGACGCGGCAGCAGTGTCGCGACTAACACGGTTGACCTGCGTATAAGTCTAATACGAGTTAGGCGCTGCACGTTATAACGAGATCTTTAGACGCCATCTGCTTTTGGCGAAATAAACAAACGTCGTTGGCTGGTTTCAGGTGGAATTCGCCTGTCCCTTGTACATCGTTGGCCGCTATGGGTCCCAACCGTGATGGCGAGGCCGACGACTCGAACCTGAACTACCCGTCGCCAGGAGCCGAAACCATGGATACCGGCCCTTTTTACAATGCGAACGGACGAGACGATACACAAGAGACCCACGAACATACGGACCAGCATGTGGACAGCCATGTGCCCGGCCCCGACGACCAAAGTCATCTTCACCCAGAAAGCGCAGAGGAAGACCACCAGGAGGTGTCGCGGCCAGCCAACTTGGAAGAGCTGCAGCTCGCTGCGCAGCTCGGTCAGGGACTGGCTGGTGCGGGAATCCTACCGGCGACAGATCCAAACATGAGCGTCGACGAAACTGGCATGCGTAGTATCATGCCACATCCCGAATCGGACCACCACGGCACCCCGAACTATGTGCACGATACCCCTTCCTCGGACCACATTGTCCAGCACAGCATGCAGGTGCCTCTTGGCCCGCCTCTCACCCAGTACAACATGGGAGATGGGGTCCCGCCTAGAAAACGCTCCAAAGTCTCGCGTGCTTGCGACGAGTGTCGACGGAAAAAGATCAAATGCGACGCGCAGTCCGACACTGGCGAGGCCCCGTGTTCGAGCTGCGCTCGGTCTGTTATTCGGTGTCTATTTAGCCGCGTACCGCAGAAACGAGGCCCCAGCAAAGGGTACAGTAGAATTCTACTTCGAATCATGTATATGTAGCGTTGCTGATCCTGATTCTAGCTACATCAAAGAGCTTGCCGACCGAATCAACAGCATCGAAAGCAAGCTCGAGTCCGACGGTGGCATGTCGCAAGACGAAATTGACAAACTCTTTAGCGCAGAACGTCATCGTGGCACAAACGGCACTACGGTTGTGGAGGATGCTAACCGCAAGCGCCCGTATTCGAGCATCTCCAATGAATTCAGCACACCGGCTCCGAATCGTCAGGCACCATGGGGTTCAGAACCTCGATCATTACCCCCAGAAGCAGCGCCTTCAGAGCCATACTACAACAACACACACTTGGCGCCACAGCCCTCTGCTCTGAATGATACACCCTCAAAACCCGCCTCCGAGGAAGTGGGCGACATGCCCATGGAGGACGGCGAGCACGTACCCAACATTGACGAGGGCGTGCTCAACGACTTCCTCAACTCGGTGCAGCCCCTCTACCCCATCCTCGCCACGACAAAGACGCGCCAGCAAGCGCTGCTGGCGCAGTGCCCGCTGACCGTCCGCACGGCCTTTGAGATTGCGCTGCTCGCCGTCGGTCAGAGCACGGCGGGCGATGTTCAGCAGGCCAGCGCGCTACTGCACGACTGGGAGAGTAGCGAGGTGCCACGCACCCGTGCGACGGACATTGTGCACGCGCAGACGCTACTTTTACTCATCATTGACGCGGACTGGCGTTCTGTGGCGACGCTGCCATTCTTGTTGTCGCGCGCCGTCGGCCTCGCCAACAGCATGAAGCTTTGGAGGCTGCCACCCGTGGATCCGGCTGCCGAGACGGACTCTGATGAGGCCCTCTGCACGCGCATCTGGTGGTCGCTCATCGGCATGGATCGGTGGTACGCTGCTGGCACTGGCAAGCCGCCTCAGATTCCGGACAATAGCGTCGTAGCCCACGCGGGGCTGGAAGTCGTCCTCGGAGAAACCTGCTACTATTTCACTCGTACGCAAGACCCTGCTCAGACTTTCACTCATCCTCAAGACTCGCTAACACTTGTCCCTTTTAGGTCTTTCCAAGCTTCTCAATCGGATATCCTTTGTCATTTCCAACTTTCCGGTCGGCGTCGCCACTGCGGACGTGCCCATGGCTGCCATCCTGGGCGACTACATTGAAAACTATCGCGAAGAGCTCCCCGCGCACATGGACGCCGCCGCATATCCCCTGATCCACCTCGCCTACTGGCACTGCAGGCTTCTCATCACCCTTCTGACGCCCGGCTCGACCGCCACGGAGACGCTCTGGCCGACCAAGGAGGTGACGCAGCTGCTGCTGGCGACACCGCAGCTGCGCAGCCCGCTCGTCAACCATTACGTCTCGCTGGCCGCCATGTCCATCACCACGCTGTCCAAGTCGGAGCGCACGCGTGACGAGGCCCTGGCGCTCGCCCGCGACGTGGTCGAGAGCGGCAGCCAGCACTGGGTTGGTGTGCGCGACCGCCTGGCAGAGGTCACGCGTCCGACATCATCCTCTGCTGATGCGGCAGCCGCGAGTCATGGCCTACAGCACCTTGCGGATCTGGCGACGGCCCATGAAGGTATTACACCCGCCGAGGGCGAAGCGGCTGCCGCTGCTGCGGCTGCCGCTGCGGCGGCGGCATCTCTTGCTACGGGCTACCTCGAGGTTGCGTAGGATAGCACGCCAAGTGACCCTTATGACGACCTTGCTTCTTTCATGTATATGTATTTGAGATTGAGGAGCTTTTTGGGCTATGATGCTGTTGGTGAACCAAGTGTACAATAGGCAAACAAAAAAGCGATCAAGTTGGTTTGGAAACGGCGCAGCAAGGAGAAACATGCGGTGCTATGCACTATATAGTAATCGAGCGGATGGGCATTCTTCTCTTCATGCCCCGTTTTGGGATGCGGTCATCACTATGTCGCTAGTGAAATTAAATGAAACAGAAAATTGATTCGATAGGATACTTGAATAAAGTCAGAAGACAAGTTGATATGCCAATACGCCATCTATCCCTACCATGGCCGACCATTCAACTGGCAGTCCAAGCGGAACTTCATAGCGAGAATGAGAAATCAACAACAGTAGGGATCGCAAAGAGAGAGAGAGAGAGAGAGGATACGATAGGATAATCGTGGCGTTGGACATGGGGCAGACGGACGTGTAAGGCATGCACGGTTTTTATATCGTTCTTTGGAGAAGCTCCCCAAGACTTCCTCAGAAATGGCTGAGAGACGCCGGGTATGCTCACGCAGACCAGAATGCACATATGACTATGTCTTTCTTGGTCTGGTTCGCCCTGAGGACGCACGCGCCGAAGTCAGAGATTGAGAGGCGTGTCTGGGCCTTGCGAAGACAAGTGCTGGGCGACTTGGGCCTACCATGGGACGTGGAAGGAGAGTTGGCCGCAGTCCTGGAGATGGGGGACCTGGTCGAGGAGAGACGGGCGTACTTTGCTAAATGGATGGACAAGGTCCGGTACGCGGAGGAGCCACGTCGGGTCTGATGTTAAATGGGAATGCTTTGGGACAGGGACACTGGGATAATGAGACATTTGAATTGCTTGATATGGGACGCGGGACATTGCTTGAGAGATGATTAGGATCGAACGTTGCTTTACGATGTGAGACATGAGACACGAGATGAGTTTGTTTGCTTGGGACATTATGATGCATGAATCTTAACTCCCTGTCCGGTTTATTTTAGTTCCAAGGAACGGCTCTATTTCCATGGCGTACAGTGAAGATACTACACGTGCTCTACTAATTCTTCATTTAAACCCAGCCACGTCTACACAGCCAGTGCTACACGCCCATGAGCCAAGTCCGCAAAAAAACTATTTGTCAAAGTTCTTTTCAGCGGCAAAGGCAGGATATCTCGGCTCATTCCCACTGCCGATTTCCCTTCCCCCCCCCTTTCTCTTCTTCCTCTTACATTCAAGAGATTTGTCTCTGTTTAACAGAGTGCACACCCGCCGCCGCTGCCGCCACCCTATCCAAGCATTTATTTCAAGCCTTTGCGAGATTTGCCCGCTCCCGTAGGTTCAGTCTCGCGCCATATTTACACCCCATACTTTGCGTCAGCCACTTTATACTGCACAGTCTGGTTTCACATCATCAAAACTTACGAAAAGAAACCCTTCCCTTTCCCCCCCTCCTCTCACCTTGGGGAGGCCTCCTCAGCCGGCTGTCCACCTCCCTCATTTCCTTCACAGTATCCGTCAATTCCGGCACAATCTCCTTTTTTTTTTTCGTCAAAAACAATGCATAACGAAAACATGAAAGCTTGGCATGTCCTTGTACGCCACCCCCCCCCCCTTTCTGATATTGGGCGTTGAATGAATGGTGGCAGTCCAGTCTACTGATACTTGCCCCTCCACCGTTAGCCAGGCAGGGTTCCCGCTTCCCCCTCCACCCCGCGTTTGCCCGCGGTGGCAACGCGGGGGGGGGGGGGGGGGGCATTTTTCTTTATTTGGTGAGCTAATGAACCAATCGATTCCGTCCAGCCTACTTAATTGTGTATTCTTCTTTTTTCTCTTTCTTCGACTGCAGGGGTGGTAATTTGAAGCAATAAAGCTGAAGATGGAAAAGACTACTACTTACGTTGGCAACTGTGGGCAACTCGCCTCAGGTAGAGAGGCAGAGAGGCGCAAGCCAGGCGCAGGGTACAGCAGAGCATCATGACAGCCCATCATCCTGTTGACATCTGCCCCGACTTCTTCCTTGACCATCCCCGCACCAGTTCTCCTTTGCCAAACATAGGCCACACCTTGCGGCCACGAAAAGAGGAACGGGGGTGGTCATGTATGCCAAGGGAAAAAAACGTTGCACATGCCCAGCCTATCCTGTTAGCCCGCGTTAATCCGTCTGCAAGGATCTACATGATGTGGCTTCAAAAATCTGGTATGGGTGTGTCGACGCTCTCGTAGCGTTTGTGTTGTGTATTGAAAGCGAATAGAAATATTGCAAGTAGTTTGTCTTCTCCCCCGTCTTTTATCATCTGTCGATGCCCAATCCCAAAGGGTATATACTGTTGTCTTGTTCTCGCCCATCAGTCTGCATGTCAAAGCTCAAATCAAACAGCCTCAAAAATAAAAAAAGAACACCAAGTAAAGGAAGAAACAGACATCAAAAGAAAGGTGATTCTAGCCAGAATCTGTCTATCAAGAAGAAAAAAGTAAACGCCCATTCCATATCGAGATATGGGTACACCATGTTCCTCCTGCCACGACCCATGATGTCGGAGACTGCCTGGAGCAACCTGCCATGGACATTGCAATAGGCCATCATCCGAATCTAGAGATCGCAGGCTGAGAAAGCGGCCCTTCATAAATTTTGCAGCCGTGCCAAACGCCTCCTGTAGCCCATTTTTTTTTAAACCAGCCCAAACTCTTCATGCGTCTTGCGCACCAGGTTCTATAGTGTAAAGCAAAGCAAAGGAAAAAGGAGTCATAGGTGTGAGCAGTCGAGTGTTGCACGACGCAGCACTCGAGAGGAAGGAAGCAAAAAAGTACAAAGTAGCTAAGACGATCTCGCCTATAACGACTCTGCATAGCATGTAGCAACAGCGAAAGAGGCTCAAACTCTTTATTACCGTTGTGTTCCTCCTCATACCTCATGAGCTCGTTGGCAATTATGCCCGGACAAAAGACAGCAACAAACGTAGCCACACCACATCATGAATTGCCAAAATGTATCCCAAGTGGTCCTTCTAGAGATCCTCATTTATCCCGTTCAAAACGCCTGAAGTGGAAAAGAAAAAAAAAA